>JAJGOT010000170.1:380000-477500 GCA_022457155.1 Cladopsammia gracilis | reverse complement strand
GGCGAGTGATAATTTCCATCCCTACTGCGACATATCACATACATGTACATGACTTCAAATGTAATTCATGGAAACAATATCATTTCTCTTCTTTAATTAAAATATAAAAGAAATACAGTGGAGCTCAACTCCTCAGACTCTACCCTCAACAATATTTCTGGGAGAGTTCATTGACTGTGATTTGCCCAGTGCTCCTTAACAGTAGACTATTCAACTGGCATGATTTATAGCTTCTTCTGGGCAGATAGGAATATTGTGATTGCATCCAAGCCTTCTTGGACCCCAACCATTCTTTTCAAACTTAAAATGGAAGCTAGAAGGCAAAATACAGGAAAATGTAAAGTACTAATATTAAAGTAAAGTAATTTTGTTTAGAGGTGGTATGACCCAGTCCCCTTAACTCATTTTCAACGGGAAAAAAATGACAAATTTGACAGTATCATGTTTTATTTTATATCTTAGCAGGTATTTACAGCAATGTGGACTACTATATCTCATTTGAAAGTGTATAAAATGGGCTTTTTGGAAAAAAAAATACATCTTATCATGAAAGCCCAGAACATTTCTGGAAAAAATTCTGAAAGAGCCTAAAGTAGCATAATTTATGCATCACTTTTGAGGAAAAAGGAATATTCCTCCAAAAGGTTATAATATCTTCCTGAGGTGTTGAAAAGCAAAATGATCCTTATTCTGCCAGCAAAATGACCTGAAAATCTTGCTGAAAAAGATAAAAACTGAAATTATTGGTAAATTTCTATCGACACCCATGTTTGCCCCTGACATGGCAACATGACATCACTCTGGTCACCATGTTATCACTTCGATTGAATTACGAGTCTTTGATCTACTTTTTTTATTTTTATTTTTTTGTTTACTCCATTTATTGTTATCTTCTCGCTTTCGATTGGTCTAAACAATGAAATTAAATCGGTTACAATTTACATCATATAGCTTGCACATGCGCCGAACCGTGAAACCCTCCCTTTAAGTATGTGCTCAGTTTGCCTTTAATATTTGGATACCATCTGGGAGATGCACAGTAACTTTCATCTCCACCAATACAAGATGTTAAGATGTATTCATTTTAATACTTGACTGCTTAAAATTTGGACACAAAGCATCTTTATCAAGGTGCCAAAAAAATCGAAAATCTAGAATCCAGGATTCATGAATCAAATTGAATGGCCATGATTGCAAATAATTGCATAATCGAGAATTTGCACCAGTAATAAATAAGTTCACTGAATTTTACATGCATACAGTTGTCATCTGTTTTATTTGATTTCTTTATATTAAGAAAGAATTAATAAATTCGAATTGTACATGTATATTTATATTACAGTGTATATTATAGGGTTTGAACCATGTTTTAAAATTATTTGTAAGGAATTTAGAAACTATTTCAAATATATTTTTATTGTATTTTGACAAACAATTATGAATATCCATTTATGGCAAATGAGACTCCATGTTGTTTTTAAAATCTTTTAACATCTATTTTGAGTGTATTTTCAGGTAGTTTGAAAGGCTCTTAAGGTGATTCCTCAGTATTGCACTGCGCATCCTGTACTGCGCATAACACACGTAATAGTCCTTTCATGCAGCCAGTTGATAACAACACTCTTTTTAGTGAACGGTTTTTAAAACACGCAGCGGGAAATTTCATTTTCTTACGAGTATTTTTCAAAAGGAGAATTACCATAATTTATAAGCAATGAGCGTGCGCGGTTGAGCAAAATGAGCGCGCGCACATTTCGGAGGATGGAATGTTTTTTATCAAAGGCCCGCAAGCTCGTTAGAAAATACGACTGTCTTTTTCTCTCTAACGAGCATGGTGACCTATATTTTTTATTGCATCATTTTGATGTTAAATTAATGCTTTTTAAGTTAACAAAGTTAAAAAAAAATTCCTCGACAGGAAAAAAAGATATCGCTAAAAACGTTCTCAAATCAGTTACTCGTGGGAGCAAATTGTTGACCTTGAAAACATGGACGCGAGGAACGTTTTGAGTCCGTGTCATTTGATGTTGTGTGACTTTTTCATAAATTTTATTTTAAAGTGTTCCCATATGGTGGAGACTTTAACCTATCAAGTTTTTTTTGAAGAATTGTAAACTTTGCTTTCACGGGTTACCGGGAAAAGAAACATGAACCGATCAAATAATGACGTGCGTGATCGGTATTGCTAGAGGCATAAATGGGGCAACATTGGTCCGTCATATCTCTTTACCGAGCATGGTGACCTATCTTTTTTATTGAATTTTTCGAAACATCTTATGGTAGGGAGCTGTTAGGGAAACTTTAAAAAAAATCGTTCGACAACTTTTATTTCTGAGGAATCACCTTAAACCGATTTAAATGCTATTTATAATACCCACCCATTTTCTTTATTCACGAAATAGAGGCGTTTCAAAATACGTTACAATAGTGTTTTAAACAGGTTTAAATATCGTTAAAATAAGTCAAAAACTACTTAAAAACTATATTTTAAGCACGTATTTTAAACGTATTTTGAATACAAATACATTCAAAATAGGGTTTTCCGATTTAGCGGAAACGGAGCAACTTTTTCCGCGTCGTTTATTGAACATAACCAGAATGTATTGTCACAATTTAAAAGATTACATTTCCATAAGCTTCACTTTATTCGTGAAACTTCCTTTTGTTTAAATCGTTTGTAGCCCGTGAATACGCGCAAGCGGGTTATCGGTAATGGTTATCGATCCATTTCCCCCCCCCCCCCCCCCCCCTCAAAAAAAAAAAATCCTTCGTCGAGGAGAATCGACCTCGCGTCCTTCGGCTCCCTGCGGCTCTATTGTCCCCTTATTTACCCACTACACCACCTAATATTTGGCTAATTAGCAAGGCGAAATTTTGTTATTTCAACGTAGATATGCGGGAAAAGTTGAAAATTACTGGTTTTTTTGGCGTTCGTCAAAAGCCGTTACATTTAATTTCCAAAAAACCCGCAATATTGCGTAACCGTTAGCATTTCGTATGCACGGGTTGGCTCACAGGCGCCTTTGATTGCGTAAAGAAATTAAAAGTGTTAAGCGCTTGTTAGTCCTAGTTTTTTCTGGCGATGCAAGCACAAACGCAAGCCAAAAGGCGCATGCACAATCGCCGTGAAGACTGTCTTGAAATTAATAAGCGCAAGTACAAAAACAACGGTCAAAATATTTTGATCCTTGTGCTTGCATTTTTGCTTGCATCGCACGTGAAAATTGAACATAACACAAGCACGAGGAAAAAGCAATGATCTGGTATAATTTTATAATTTTCAGAAATCATGATCCGCAGATAATTTCTATAATTTAACGCATTTTGCTCTTGAGACTAAACTAATAGATATTTGAAAATAAAAACGTTCAACTGAGAGAATACGTTGTCCTTTTTCCTGTGTAAAGGCAAATTGCGATTAAACTTGTTCGAATGTTTTCTTCGTGAAGCCAATAATCACGCGTTCTAAAGTAAAGTTTGCTTTCAAGATTTTTTGATTCACGAAAACATTATGCGAATCATCTTTACGGATAAGAATGGCATTCTATATACACAGGAAAAGTCGAAAATTTTAGAAAACACTAGATATAATAAAGCAGGTTGCTGAATTTAAATATTATTTTGTGATGTTTATAATATAATTCATAGACCCTAACGCTCTGCGCTGCAATTAGGATAAATAAATCGCCAAGCCTTCCGGAAGCAGAAAATCACTGAATTCTGATAAGCGTTTAACTCTTTTATTCAAGGGAAAGACGTTTTCATTCAAGGAAAGTATGAATTTCATTAAAACGTTTTGACCTTTACTTTAGAACAAATATTTTGGATAGCGCGCGATCGAATTACATTTCACACGAAATTTGCATATATGCAATCAAACGGGGGTTATGATGCGTCACGCAATATTTATTTTTATTAACATTTTCACAGTTTTTACATTATAAAAGCAGAATCTCCTGAATCCAATTACATCTTTTATTTTCATTACCTCAGATAAATTTAGGGCTTCGAAAAATTTATTGGAAATCCGGGAAGGAGGAGGGGTCCCTGGGGCTTGGAAATACAGGCGGGAGAGGGGGGGGGGGGGGGGGGTGTCTAACGGTCCAGGAAATCCGGGCGGAGGGGGAGGGGTCAAACAATCTTGCCATCCGTCGGTTGGGGGGGGGGGGGGGGAGGTGGATTCTTTCTGGAATAACCCAATGTAATAGAAATAATTCACGGTTTGGGAAGTATTAGACTGGTGTGGGTTTGATCAGGAATCAACAAATTAAATATTCAAAGCGAGTACAAAAAAATTGGTAGCTTCAATCATCATGTCTTGTGTGATGGTGCAATATGTGTCATGCAAAATTCGATGACGGGGGAGGGGTGCGTGACCCGTTTAAAATAAACCATAAAACTTTCTTATGCAAGCGCATAAGCCTCTTGTTTGGAAAAAAAAAAAAAAACTTCGGGTGCAAAAATTCACCGCCGTCGGAGAAGATGTAAACAATGCACGTGTCTTGCGAATTTCGCTGGCGCTAGTGAATGTTTCTCGGGCGAAAATAACCTTAAATCGATCACTTTTTACTCATGCGCGAAGCGCAATGAGTTATAAAATGCCCTCCGTTTTTCTTTTTTGTGTCACGATTTTGCATGCAAATTAATGCACGCATATTTTAATTTGTACATTTCCGGTTCATGGCTTTGCCCTTTACACTTCCGGTTTAGTGACTTCCGGCTACTCTCACTTCCGGCAAAACATCGTTACTGAAGCGTCACGACAGCGTCTCCCACAACCCTGCTCACATCGGTGATGTTCACGTCAGGTATATATTATTGTCACAAGAATGACTGGCTTCATTGTGGTACAGGCTTCTTTTATAAAACATTCAATAGTAATGTGGTTTGCAGGTACGATGACTGAATGAAAGGAGTAACTCTTCTCCATGTCGGACGTCTTATCTTGTTTAAAATATTAAAATATAAATTGCTTCTTTTCTTATGGTACTTTGAAATATAAGACAAATGTTTCTTACGCATGCGCATGACAAACATTTTCCGTCATTTGGTCTTATTGTTGTATAAGTCAGTCCTGTATTTCTCCCATCGAGGTGAACGTTGCTTTTATACACAGCAAACAACTTGAGGCCGAATTTGTCGCGATTCTGAAAAATTAAGAGCTATTTTTAATCAGAGTTCTTCCAAGGCAAAAATGTCAAACATCGATCTCTCGCACTGGTAAGCATATTGTCATATTTATTCCCCTTTTTCCTACCGATTCTTTACAGTGCCTGTGTCGGAGCAGTCCTCGCAGCCTGTGGTGAGTAATTTCAAGACTTTTAAAGAAAGAACAATAGAAACACACGGCAAAACAGCGTCGCTACTTCAGCCCATCAGATTTAATAAAAAAAATGGACGGGACTGGACTTCTGTGGATTATGGACTATGGAATGCGTGTCATATTAATGTCGATTTTTACTGACTTTATTGCTTTTTGTGGTTACTAGGTTACTAGTTACCACTATGTTGTTACCTGTGTAAGTAAGTCCGACTTTCCGAAGAGCAAGGTTGTGCCGAGTTCACACGATTGCTGTACGATGAAACAGTTCTGATAGCTTCGGATTGGACGACTCGATTGTTAAGGCAGTTCTGTTTGTACGTGCGCGCTTTGGATCCGTGGGAAAGGTAAATGGCGCTTTCTCGTTCTTTTTACTGCTTTATCAAGCACAGGTTTCACCAAATGTGGCCAAGTGTTGTTTTCAAAGATTATTTTAGGTGTTTTCGTGGTTTGGAAAATGGTTTAGAGAAAAATCGAAGTGTTTGTTTGCAGACCATGAGCTATCCGAACTCATGATTCAAACGCCGCCAGCATTTCATTTCTGTACCTTTGACCATTCAGAACTGCTTTTTTGATTAGCGAAAGCATTATGCGAATCATTTTTCCGGATAAGATTGGCACTCTATTACACAGGAAAAGTTGGCAATTTTAGAAAGCATAAAAAAATAAGTTGTTGAATTGAATTATTTTGTGATGTTTATTTATATTTTCGCAGACGCTAGCCGGTTCCACGCAGTAATTAGAATACAATAAATCGCCAAGACTTCCAGAAGCAGAAAATCACTGAATTATGAAAAGTGTTTGACTCTTTTAATCAAAGGAAAGACATTTTCATTCAAGGAAATATGAGTTTCATTCAAAAGTTTCGACCTTTTATAGAAAATATATTTTGGATTCAGTGGTCATATGAAAACAGCTTGCTATATCAAATTACCGTTTCTCATGAAATTTGCATAAATCAAAACTGTGTATTTGTGACAACACTTTAAAGAAACTGTGAAGCCTGGAAAAAACTTATAGATGGCAAAATCAAAGCATTTTTTAAAGAACCAGTTTTAAGTTATGGAAACATTTCATTTCGATTTGTTCTTAAAATCACGAAGAGATTTTAGTGAATGCGTCACGCAACGTTTTTTTACAAAATGCTTGAGCAATTTATAGCAATTATCACCAAAGATTTGAATCCTGAATGTAATTTCTTGTTTATTTAGGGCCTACAAAAAGTTAATGGCAATCCGGGCAGGAGGGGGGGGGGGGGGGGGGGGGGGGGGGGGGGGGGTTAAAAATCAAGGCGCGAGGGTGAGTCGGCCTGGCCGGGAAATCCGGGCGGGGGAGGCCGGAGGGGCAAAAAAATATTGCATCCGTCGGTGAGGGGGGAGGGGTTGCATGCGATTTAGTAACACAGGAAAACTAAGTCTTTATATCGATTATCAATTTTCGTTTTACAGCATGTGGGCCACATGCTGTAAGTAGTCTTTTCAAATGTAACAGAAATAATTCACGGCTTGAAAAGTAATAGACGAGTGTGGATTTGATCGGGAATCAATAAATTAAATATTGAAAGCGAGCACAGAAAAATTGGTAACTTCAATAAACGCGTCTTAAGAGTCTCATGCGCATGAGTATAGGCTAAGTGTAGCCTCTTGTTCATTTAATTTTCTTTTCTGTGTTTCGGATACAGAGGAATAAAAACTAGATATATTTTCGTGTGTCTGATTGCGAGATGTTTTATGGAATGGCTGCGTTATGCGTTACTGGAAAGGTTTCAAATTACTTTTATGCAAATTGCAACATTTTTACCTCAACTTAAAACCTATGTATTTCAAAGGGCTAAATTTGTTTCTCTCCTCCTAAATTATCACTTCTGTCGTTAACTTTGATTAAATTTATAAGTTTCATTCAAAATTTATTATAACAATAGCGGGAATAGTTCTAGCAAAACTTTCAAATCTTGGTTAGCTCGTGACGTCATCAAATTCGAAAATCATGAATCGCAATGTATTCTGAGTTTATATGCACACCAGGTTAAAAATGACTTAAAATATATCTTTTTACAAGTTTCCAGACCGGTAGCGTCTTTTAGCATTTTGAATTTCTGACCTTTCACCCTACGTGAGTGCAACATTGCATCCGTGACAAAGCTTTATCCTATGAAGAAAGGCCTTTCCTCCACCCTGGATCCAGAGGTATCATGAGTAAAATTAACCGCATAAACGGTTAGAAGAAGCCGCGAGACGGACCTCTGGTCACTCGAATATACAACCTCATTTCCATGCGAGGATCTAGTTCAGAATCTGAACTAGGTCGCTGATTGGTTACTCCTACTTGTTTCCAGACTCTACAGGGAGTTAATGATGCAACAGCAACTTCGATTGGCTGGACCAAAACAATTCGCAACGGGCGCGTGAAATACCGGTTTCCCAAAGTGAAGCCACACAAACAACAATGGCGGACGTAGATAGAGATTGCGGCTTTTTGCGATCTTAAAGAAACGCTGTGGATTACTCTTTAGTATCCAAATTTTCAAATATCAGAGAACTAAAGCCAGTTCAGAAAGAAGCGCTGTTGAAATTTATTCAGCGCAAGGATGTCTTGAAAAGAGGTGTTGACAGGCCAGACACGACTTATTAATTCGTGTTATCGTGGAGTGTGACCTTTAGAGTTTTGTTTGAACGAGGAAAATTGTTATCTCTATTTAATTTTTATCTCTAGCACGGTGGTGTGCTTTGGAGCTGCAGGTATTCTCGCTGAACGATTTCGCTGACCACTGGTAGGTGACAGGAAGAGAAATAAGTGTATTGGATTAATTGCGTGCGGATATCAAGGATTCTTTGTTTGTTAAATCTCTCGCCTTTGAAAACGGTTGTATCCAGAAAGTTTACTTCTTTGTCTGAGATTAATGTTTGTTTGCAAGGACAATAAAATATTTTGTCTCCACTTTTTCTCAACACTCTACAGTGAAAAAATGTCATCGATGTATCTTTTCCACTGAGTGGATTTGATTTAATATTTCTGTCTCGACCGCGGAATATTGTCACCAGATTTAATGTCAACAAACAGGCACGCGTTGGTCCGTAAGGATTAAAACCGGTTTGGTGAGATATCCGATCCACAAATCGCATGGAAATGAGGTTGTGTACTCGAGTGCCCAGAGGTTTTTATTTTTTCTCGGCGCGTTGCGCCTCGTTGTCGCGGCTTCGCCGCTCAAACTCGCCGTTTTCACTAAAAAATAAAAACCTCTGGCACCCAGGGTACCTTTCCTCGTGATTTTTAGCACTTTGGGTAGTGCACAGATCTGAGACTTGGGGAAGTTGTTTATTTGTTAGTTTTTTATAACATTACAAACAATTGGCTTCTCTCACTAAACGGTTTCGATTTGAAAAATTTATTGCGCCCGATTGCGTGACGATGCAAACCAAGAATTCGTAAAGTTGTTTTGATCCCGGGTCCGGACCAGGCAAAATAACTGAAAGATTCGTGGCTTCGAAAGGGCCACTTTGTGGCTACATCTGCATTCACTTCAAAAGTGTCGGAAACACAGACCAGCTAATTACAAGATTTAACTAAAACCAATAACAACCATCAGGAAACTCTGATACACGGCCTTTTTTTAACGGTAAGTACAAAGTAGGCATTGATTTGTATTTTTACGTACTCTGGTACTCTAGTCTTTTGACACAGTGGACACGCTATTTTATAATTTCCGTGCGATCTCGCACGCTACGTGTGCTGTGTCTCCTTGTCTTACTGAGAAGGTTAACGCGCTTCTTTGTTAGACTGCTCACACTATACCAATACTCCTTATCATCAACTCGGCGTGCATAAAGATTCCCAAGACATTTATTTTCCAATATGCTTAATGCGTACAACGACTCCCAAGTATACCCTCCCACAGCGTCTTGTTTAAGTGTTAAATTAAGCTTAATCCTTACGCGTTTGATCTTAAATCGCTCAGAAAGAATCTTTGGACTCTCATATGTGAATTCACAGTTATATTTCATGAAATTGGCAAGAATTCAAACGTATAAAAGCAACTAGAAGAGTATTTCCTCGCATTGCAAGACCATATTTGCAATTGCGTAGCACTTGCGAAACCACGCGGTCGAAAGTAAATACATCGCTTACCTTGAAATGTCACTCTGGCATTCAAGTTCTCAGTCTATATCGCTTTCTTCGTCACTCGACATGCCCAGGTGATCTTCATGCATCTCCTTCAAATACCCTTTCTAAAACTTTTCAGGAGTCAAATTCGACGTTCGGGGTCTCTTCGACGCGGAAGCCATTTCTCACGGTGTGAAGTGTAAACATAAAAATTTGTCATGTAGGCCGAATTGAAATGTCCTAGCTCTAATTTGCACAGGAAGTGGGTAAATTTATCAACTTCCTGTGTACCAAATTTCAAGGAAATCGAAAAAAAATCCAGATTTTTTGCGGAATATTTTTCTTATGGGTCACTCATGACCCCATAAACATAGGATCCGTCGGAAATGAGTTAAATACCAAATCTGCATATAAGAACCTGTAGATTAAAATGCAAGCTGAAATTTGGCAAAGCGCTTAAGCCTGACAAATGAACCACGTTCTCATTTGCAAAAAAAGTAGTAAAACTTAGAAACTGAGAACGACCAAAATGTGTTTTGGGATCCCATGATCGCAATATCTTGATCTCATTGCCTCTGATACCTATATATGACTACCCCCAGTGAAGGGGGTGGGGAGGGGGGTGTACAAGTATCGGGATAATACAAGAAAAAATGTTAATTGTTTGTTTGGGTCTGTAGCTGAAAGGCCTCTTTTTTTCTCCTTTCGAATACTTTATCATCCGTGCTTAATACTAGTTGAAATATAAAAACATCTTATCAATAAATATGTGACCCTCCACAGGATTTCGTGTACTAAGGTGATGACACGCACACGGTGAGTTAGCACCGTAAAACAAAGCACCGCGTTCTACGGCAAACGGCAAACGCCAGCTTGCGGTCGATTATCTTAACTTTTCCTCGAATCGTTAAATAAATCCACTAGAAAATTCGAAAATAATTCACATGTTCATGACAAACGCGAAACTAGTCACTTTCACTTAGAAATGGCAAACGGCAGGCGGCAAAAGTTGTATCCCTGCCGTTTGCGGGAGAAATATACGCGAAGCTTATTGAATTTGCATACGTCAAACGTAATTTGAGCTTTCTGTAATTTGAACCTTTCTGGTCGAAAACGCACCGCAACGCAACAATTTTCTAAAACATCTAGCTTTTCTGTTTCCCAAACTTGATCAAATAACAAATAACTCGTATCTTTCAAAGTGTTTTCCAGAAAGATCTTCAAGGTTTCATTCAAATCTCAGACGTTACACATAAATATTCTAATGTTCATTTCAGTCTTGTGGATTACTGGCCACGCGTGACAGAGCATGAGTATGAGGGCTAGTTCTAAAATAGGGAACGGGGAATCGGGGAACGGGGAACGGGGAACGGGGAATCTCTAAAATTGGGAATCTCTAAAATGGGGAATCTCTAAAATGGGGAATCTCTAAAATGGGGAATCTCTAAAATAGGGAATCTCTAAAATAGGGAATCTCTAAAATGGGGAATCTCTAAAATAGGGAATCTCTAAAATGAGGAATCTCTAAAATAGGGAATTTTGAAAGCAGCTGTTACGAGGGCCGTAAGTAAAGCTGTCCGCTCGCGATAAAACTGAAATTCAAGATGGTTACAAACTAGAAGTCACACGACTCCTAGGAAGACCATGCAATTACGATACGATTTCGTGTATAAATAAATATTGATGATGATGATGATGATGACCATTTAATTTTTGTCGGAAGAGGAGGGAGGGGAGGGGGGGGGGGTTGGGGCAATTTCTTCTGAGTGTGATTTTTTTTTCATCATCACTATTTGCAATAATTTTTTTTACCAAAATGCTTGAATATTTTTCACGTGCTTTCTTGTGCACTAATTTTTTCTCTTAAATTTCTTCTGCAGGAATTTTTTTTTGGTAATTGCTCACCCCCCCCCCCCCCCCCCCCCCCCCCCCACAAAAATTAAATTGTCCGTTCCTCACCGTGTTTTGTTTCATATTGTGCGACAAATCAAGCTAAATCATGTTGCGACACTTATAGTGTCTGGTTCATAAGTGTAAATATCCGGTCTCGATTGCGAAACCGTCACACGAAAACTCCCAAAAAAAAAAATCACTTTGCTTTTCGGTAAGTTTGAAAGAAAAATTAACAACTTCTCGTTACATTTTTTAACACCCGAAGAGAAAAGCTCAATTTATCTGCAAGATCGCGTAAGTTCGCGAACGTGACCGCTTTGCGTTTTCTCGTGCCGGCGTCATGCCCGCGGTTGGTCCAAACCGTGTAGGACCTGTAGGACGAGAACTGCGAGAAGAGTATTCCCTCCAATCTTGATTTTAGTTGGCTGTACGAGATTAGAAAGGCGGCGCTCCGTCGTCACCCGCGATATCTTTAAGTTGAGAATTTATAATAATCCAAAAATTAAAATACCAATTATTAAAAAGAAAAAATCACCAAAAAAATTAACTCATATTGGAAAAATTGGGAATCTTGCAAAAATTCAAGAAAAACCTTATGGCGGGGTGGCATAAAGGGGCACATAAAGTTACAATATTACAAGGAATTTCCCGTTTGCTTACCTCTATGTAACATCGACGTGCATTGAAAAGGGAGTGGAAAAAAATTCATCTGTCCACTGTTAACGGCCGCAAACCCCCTCGGAACGAAAAAGCGCAGCGTGTAAATCGTCGTTACTTATGCCAACTTTTTTTAAGTAATGCTATATTTTTTTTCTTTTTTCTGCAACTCAAGACATATCGTTTTTGGGTGGGATAAATGCGTTATCTCCGCAATTATTTTTTAGTATTTTTTTATCTCCGCAATTATCAGTCATTAATTTAAATGCTTTTTGTCACTACATAGTCTGTATGACGGTATTTCTCCTTCGTTCCTCTGTGCTCTGCAGTCCGAATAGGACGTTCGCTCAATACACTGAGATATGCAGGTTCCTTGATGATGATGCTACGATAACATGAGAACATCTCTGTCCCCCTTCCAACTGAATCGCGCTACCATTTTTCGCATTGATTCTGAATTGCTACAATGAGCCGCCGCAAAACGTCTTTTTCCTTGCTTTTCACTCTAATAAGGATAACACATGTCAAATTGAACAAAGGAAACTCGGGTTTCATTTTCAGTGGCAAGAGTTCCATTGTAAGTGTTCGGTTAGTACAGGTTTTTGACATTGACAAATGACTATTTATTCAATGTCCGCTTAATTGAGGTGTTCGCTTAAAAGAGGCAGTTTTTACAGTAAACATGGGAACAAAATTTTGGGACATCGACAATACAGGTTTGACTGTATTTTTTTTTCTTCCACAAACCTTCACTAGTTTCTGGTGTACTTAAAAAAGAAGTGCTCACATTCGTCGTTCGTGCTCACTTTCGGCGCGGTCGCACGAAGGAATTTGTTATCCTAGGAAGACGAATTTTTCACACGGTACCACAGGCAGCCCAAGCGGTAGTGATTTTAATACGTGTGGTGATTTTCTCACTTATCTGCCATGTGCTTCTAGCCTCCACGTGCAAATGTTCATAGTAGCCATGTTATAGTCTTTTGACCATGGCGTTCAAAATATTCCTTTATAAAGTCCAGCAAGTCCTTTTCACATGGGTACTTTGATGTTTTGTTCTTCAAGTTTTTCTATGGCGCAAGAAAGTGACAAATAGATGTGTCGCGCGGAAGCGCTGACCTTGGTTTGCATAATTAATACCTTTCCGCTCTCCCTACGTTTCTTAGGAAGAAAGGGGAAACTGTTCGCAGTCGTGTTTAGTTTTTTGTGATCTCCAGTTTTCATGTTAGGAATAAGAAAAAATAAAATTGTGCATGGTTCATTTGGTTAGAAGCTTGTATACTTGTTGGCTGTGTTTGATAACGTGTTAAGGCATGCTTCAACGATTACTGAATAAAATAGGTGAACTTGTGAGTAGTACGAATAAACACTGGCTTTTTTACGTCTTGGTTCAATTTAAGAGTTTCAGCCTTTGAGAGTTTCTGTGGTTCATACCGCCTTACCACTCGTAGGCAAACACCTGAAAATGTCAGGAAGGTGGATGCATTATAGGTGTGGTCGTTGATGACATGACTCAAATCTAATTAACTGACCGTTACAAAACTGATTTTAAACTACACACAGAAAGATTTGACTATAGATGTAGCGAAACTCCTTATAATGTTCCAAAAAAAGTCAATGAGTGTAAGAAAGAATGTTAGGCCCGGTTCAAACGCCGAACTTTTCATGAGCCGAACCTAATACCTTGAATTAAGTACATGAAAAGTTCGGCGTCTGAATCAGTTAAGAACGGCTATTTGAATTTGGAACGGCTCAGCCGTTCTTTCCGCCTGGCTCAGCCGGGAATTTCGGCTTTGGAACGGCTTTGATTCAGACGCCGAACTTTTCATGAGCCGAACCTAATGCATAAATTATTATAACGACTGTTGCGTGTTCTGACATCTTTGCCTGAAAATCGCTGATCTTTCGATTTGTTTCTCTTCAAACTGAATTAACTTCGGCTAATTAAGTTCGGCGTCTGAATCAACAGGCGTACTTTTGTTAATTTGGGTCGGTCCAAATTCGAATTAAGTTCGGCTCATGAAAAGTTCGGCGTCTGAACCGGGCCTTAATGTTCAAATGAAGATGTGAGGGAGACTTACTGGCGATAAAAGTGAAACTACCCCCTATTTTAGAGATTCCCTATTTTAGAGATTCCCTATTTTAGAGATTCCCCATTTTAGAGATTCCCCATTTTAGAGATTCCCTATTTTAGAGATTCCTCATTTTAGAGATTCCCCGTTCCCCGTTCCCCGTTCCCCGATTCCCCGTTCCCTATTTTAGAACTAGCCTGAGTATGAGCATGGCTGTAAACACAGGTGTTCAGCAGGCTAGTTCTAAAATAGGGAAAGGGAATCGAGGAACGGGGAACGGGGAACGGGGGAATCTCTAAAATGAGGAATCTCTAAAATAGGGAATCTCAAAAATAGGGAATCTCTAAAATGGGGAATCTCTAAAATGGGGAATCTCTAAAATAGGGAATCTCTAAAATAGGGAATCTCTAAAATGGGGAATCTCTAAAATGGGGAATCTCTAAAATAGGGAATCTCTAAAATAGGGAATCTTGAAAGCAGCTGTTACGAGGGCCGTAAGTAAAGCTGTCCGCTCGCGATAAAACTGAAATTCAAGATGGCTACAAACTAGAAGTCAGGCGATGCGTTATGACGTTCATTTAGGGATGTACTCGAGTGTAAATTCACACGACTCCTAGGAAGACCATGTAATTATGATACGATTTCGTGTATAAATAAAGATTGATGATGATGATGACCATTTAATTTTTGTCGGAAGGGGAGGGAGGGGAGGAGGGGGGGTGGGGTTGGGGCAATTTCTTCTGAGTGTGATTTTTTTTTCAGCATCACTATTTGCAAGAATTTTTTTTACCAAAATGCTTGAATTTTTTTTTCGCGTGCTTTCTTGTGCAATATTTTTTTCTCTTAAATTTCTTCTGCAGGAATTTTTTTTGGGTAATTGCTCACCCCCTCCCCCCACAAAAATGAAATTGTCCGTCCCTCACCGTGTTTTGTTTCATATTGTGTGACAAATCAAGCTAAATCATGCTGCGACACTTATAGTGTCTGGTTCATAAGTGTAAATATCCGGTCTCGATTGCGAAACCGTCACACGAAAACTCCAAAAAAAAAAATCACTTTGCTTTTCGGTAAGTTTGAAAGAAAAATTAACAACTTCTCGTTACATTTTTTAACACCCGAAGAGAAAAGCTCAATCATCTGCAAGATCGCGTAAGTTCGCGAACGTGACCGCTTTGCGTTTTCTCGTGCCGGCGTCATGCCCGCGGTTGGTCCAAACCGTGTAGGACGAGAACTGCGAGAGTATTCCTTCCAATCTTGATTTTAGTTGGCTGTACGAGATTAGAAAGGCGGCGCTCCGTCGTCACCCGCGATATCTTTAAGTTGAGAATTTAAAAAAATCCAAAAATTAAAATACCAACTATTAAAAAGAAAAAATCACCAAAAAAGTTAACTCATCTTGGAAAAATTGAGAATCTTGCAAAAATTCAAGAAAAACCTTATGGCGGGATGGCATCCCCCCCCCCCCCCCCCCTTGTACACCCGACAGTTAATCGGTACATAAAGTTACAATATCACAAGGAATTTCCCTTTTGCTTACCTCTATGTAACATCGACGTGCATTGAAAAGGGAGTGGAAAAAATTCATCTGTCCACTGTTAACGGCCGCAAACCTCCTCGGAACGAAAAAGCGCAGCGTGTAAATCGTCGTTACTTATGCCAACTTTTTTTAAGTAATGCTATATATTTTTTCTTTTTTCTGCAACTCAAGACATATCGTTTTTGGGTGGGGTAAATGCGTTAACTCCGCAATTATTTTTTAGTACTTTTTTTTTATCTCCGCAATTATCAGTCATTAATTTAAATGCTTTTTGTCACTACATAGTCTGCGTGACGGTATTTATCCTTCGTTCCTCTGTGCTTTGCAGTCCGAATAGGGCGTTCGCTCAATACACTGAGATATGCAGGTTCCTTGATGATGATACTGTGATAACATGAGAACATCTCTGTCCCCCTTCCAACTGAATCGTACTATCATTTTTCGCATTGATTCTGAATTGCTACAATGAGCCGCCGCAAAACGTCTTTTTCCTTGCTTTTCACTCTAATAAGGATAACACATGTCAAATTGAACAAAGGAAACTCGGGTTTCATTTTCAGTGACAAGAGTTCCGTTGTAAGTGTTCGGTTAGTATGACAAATGACTATTCATTCAATGTCCGCTTAATTGAGGTGTTCGCTTAAAAGAGGCAGTTTTTACAGTAAACATGGGAACAAATTTTTGGGACATCGACAATACAGGTTTGACTGTATTTTTTTTCTTCCACAAAACTTCACTAGTTTCTGGTGTACTTAAAAAAGAAGTGCTCACATTCGTCGTTCGTGCTCACTTTCGGCGCGGTCGCACGAAGGAATTTGTTATCCCAGGAAGACGAATTTTTCACACGGTACCACAGGCAGCCCAAGCGGTAGCGATTTTAATACGTGTGGTGATTTTCTCGCTTATCTGCCATGTGCTTCTAGCCTCCACGTGCAAATGTTTATAGTAGCCATGTTATAGTCTTTTGACCATGGCGTTCAAAATATCTTTTATAAAGTCCAGCAAGTCCTTTTCACATGGGTACTTTGATGTTTTGTTCTTCAAGTTTTTCTGTGGCGCAAGAAAATGGCAAATAGATGTGTCGCGCAGAAGCGCTGACCTTGGTTTGCATAATTAATACCTTTCCGCTCTCCCCACGTTTCTTAGGAAGAAAGGGGAAACTGTTCGCAGTCATGTTTAGTTTTTGGTGATCTCGAGTTTTCATGTTAGAAATAAGAAAAAATAAAATTGTGCATGGTTCATTTGATTAGAAGCTTGTATACTTGTTGGCTGTGTTTGATAATAACGTGTTAAGGCATGCTTCAACGATTATGAATAAAACAGGTGAACTTGTGAGTAGTACGAATAATCACTGGCTTTTTACGTCTTGGTTCAATTTAAGAGTTTCAGCCTTTGAGAGTTTCTGTGGTTCATACCGCCTTACCTCTCTTAGGCAAACACCGGAAAATGTCAGGAAGGTGGATGCATTATAGGTGTGGTCGTTGATGACATGACTCAAATCTAATTAACTGACCGCTACAAAACTGATTTTAAACTACACACAGAAAGATTTGACTATAGATCTAGCGAAACTCCTTATAATGTTCCAAAAAAAGTTAATGAGTGTAAGAAAGAATGTTAATGTTCAAATGAAGATGTGAGGGAGACTTACTGGCGATAAAAGTGAAACTAGACCCTATTTTAGAGATTCCCCATTTTAGAGATTCCCCATTTTAGAGATTCCCCATTTTAGAGATTCCCTATTTTAGAGATTCCCCATTTTAGAGATTCCCTGTTTTAGAGATTCCTCATTTTAGAGATTCCAGAGATTCCCCATTTTAGAGATTCCCCGTTCCCCGTTCCCCGTTCCCCGTTCCCCGTTCCCCGTTCCCCGTTCCCGATTCTCCGATTGCCCGTTCCACAATTCTCCGATTCCCCGTTCCCTATTTTAGAACTAGCCGTGTTCAGCATGTCAATCAAAAATCCAAAGAAAGGCGAATGTTTTCATTGGCTAGTTCTAAAATAGGGAACGGGGAATCGGAGAACGATTCCCGGGGAACGGGGAACGGGGAACGGGGAATCTCTAAAATGAGGAATCTCTAAAATGGGAAATCTCTAAAATAGGGAATCTTAAAAGCATGATACAACAGTTTTGTGAAGGCAGGAGCTGGTGAAGGCGGCTGTAAGTAAAGCTGTCCGCTTACGATAAACATTTCGCTCAGAAAACTCTGAATGAAATTCAAGATGGCTGCAAACCGTGTTTTGTTTGATATTGTGTGACAAATCATGCTGTGACACTTAGTGTCTGGTTCATCATAAGTTTGACAATGTGTAAATATCCGGTCTCGATTGCGAAACCGTCACACAAGTAAAAAAAAATATCCAAAAAAAAATCACTCTGCTTTCTGTCAAATTGAACAAAGGAAACTCGGATTTCATTTACAGTGGGAAGAGTTTCATTGTAAGTGTTCGTTTAGTACAGGTTTTTAACATTGTGAAATGACAATTTATTCAATGTATTAAAAAAAGTGTGTTGAGATGTTCGCTTAAAAGAGGCAGTTTTTACAGTAAGTATGGGAATAAAAAATTAAATTTTGGGATATCGACAATACAGGTTTGACTGTATTTTGTTCTTCCACAAAACTTCACTATAGTTTCGGGTGTACTTAAAGCTTGGTTTTCATATGTCGGGAAAATCCCGGACGATCGGGGATTTTGCTGTTCCCGACCGTCCCAGATTTTGCCGATATGTCGGGAACATCGCCGACCATCGCTGAAATCTGGGACGCGTCTGGAAAATAGAAACGCTCCTGATTTGACCCCGACCATCCCAGATGATCGGGGACGTCTACTATTTCATGTTTTCATAAGTCGGCAAAATCTGGGACGGTCGGGAAGTAGCGAAATCCCCGATCGTCTGGGATTCTCCCGACATATGAAAACCAAGTTATGATTCGATAGTGAACATTCATCGCACGTGCCCGATCACTTTCGGCGCGGTCGCACGAAGGAATTTGTAATCCTAGGAAGTCGAATTTTTCGCATGGGTGTCTGTAAAACCGGGAATCGACCCGGAACACCCCGGAACACACACGGAACTCCCCGGAAGACACCCGGCACACCCCGGAACACCCCAGAACACCCCAGGAATACCACCGGAACATCCCGGAACACCCCAGAACACCGTCGGAACCTAACCGGAACACCCTGGAACCCACTAAAAATAAAAATAAATTAAAGGCTCCTTTGAAAAAGAATCTGCACACCTTTGGACCCTCCCCTCTCCTAGGCGTTTTGCTCCATGGACCCCCAACCCACTGCGTCCAACTCCCGCCCCAATAAACGACTTTTATTCGGGATTCGTTTGACCTCACATTTTAAGAAACCATGCAAAATTGGCCGGTGAAACTTATGCGACAAAATGTTCTTTTCGCGAACCGTAGTACGCGGCCTTTATTTGTGTTGTCACGCAACGCTCTCCTGCACAAAAAAACGAGAAATTCAAGCAAGTAACGATGGACGATAATCCTCTAGTGATCTGGTCGGTTTAACAAGTGAAAATATAGTATACATGTAAAAGCAAAGACCGATACAACGTAGGTAGAAATTTAGAGATGTACTATATTTCGGCTGCCCAAGCCAGCCTTCTTCTTCTTCGTTGTACCTGAAGAAAGCTGGTTTGGCCAGTCTTTGCTTCTATACTACAAAAAACGGCTGCGTAAGAGACAGTAGAAAAAAAAAAACACTGGGGCTTGTGTCTGGATTTTATTAACGATTTATGTTTTCGAGAAAATGAAAATTCCAAAATGGACCTCTGGCGAGAGGTTTCGCCTGAAAAGTGAGCACAGTTGCTTCTGCGACTTGAAGCGGTGCACAGTAACTTTTTTCCGTCTTGAGGCTGTGCAATATTTTTTTTTTTTGAGATTTTTCCATACTTTTCTTTAATTTTAATTTTAAAAAAAATATTGAACTGAGTCAGTGTGAAAACTTACCGCAACATTGCGTTACGCGTTAGCATTTCTTATTCACGGGTTGGCTCATAGGAGCCTTTGATACTTTTTGGAATTCCCAGATTTTCGAAAACGTAATTCGTTAAAAAGAACAGACACAAATCCCAGTGTTTTTTAACGCATCGTCCAGGGTTCACGTAGTATCCTGCGCAGCCGTTATTTGTGCAGGATCAGGAGAGTTGCGTGACGACACAAACAACCGCTGCGGAGACTACAATTTTTGTCGCATAAGTTTTACGGGCCAATCTTAAAATGTGAGGTGATGTGAATCCCCAATAAAAGTCATTTATTGGAAGGGCCCTTGCAGTTTATTGTATGTTTATTAATGTTCTTGGCTGATTAGGTCTCTTGCAGATTTATGCATACCGTTAGCTCAACCGTTAGCAGCATTATCGTTTGCGGTCCTTTGCAAATTTTACTTTTATTCCATTTATTAGGGACGGAGCATTTAATTTTTGTGGGGGGGGGGGGGGGATTACCCAAAAAAATCCTGAAGAAGAAATTTAAGAGAGAAAAAAAATCGCACAAGAAAGCACGTAAAAAAAATTCTTGCAAATAGTGATGCTGAAAAAAATATATATATACTCAGAAGAAATTGCCCCCCCCCCCCCCCCCCCCGCCACAAAAATTAAATGGCCCATCCCTTATTGGACGCAGTGGGTTCGGGGGATCCGTGGAGCAAAACGCCTAGGAGAGGGGTGGGTCCATTGGTGTGTAGAATCTTTTTCAAAGGAGCCTTTGATTTATTTTCATTTTTAGTGTGTTCCAGGGTGTTCCAGTGAGGTTCCGACGGTGTTCCGGGGGTGCTCCGGGGTGTTCCGGTGGTGTTCCGGGGGTGCTCCGGGGTGTTCCGGTGGTGTTCCGGGGGTGTTCCGGGGTGTTCCAGGTAGGTTCCGGGCTGTTCCGGGGTGTTCCGGGTCGATTCCGGTTTTACAGACACCCCAGGGTATTGGCTTGATCAGCGCCAAGGTCAAAAGAGAAAGAGGGTGCCACAGTAATAGTAAGCGTGCACATGTGTTAAACTTGCATTTATAGTTTTGAATTTTCACGGAGTGACAGTACGAAGAACATTTTCTGGTTTCATTTCATTCGATCCTTTTTTGTACCTGAGCCAGGGCCTAGTTATGCGGACGTTGTTAAAAACGGTGGTTCAAGTAACAGGTTGAAGACACAGAAGAGGCTATTTATAGGATTGCGATTTTACAAATCCAGTTCATGTTTTGAAAAGCCAATTTACTCCATATTTTAAAATAGACCTTTCTCACGCGGCGGCCATGTTGAGTACCAGGGTCTAAACTCGTCCTCAAGTTTTTCGCTGCGAGGCTAGACGCGTAAAACGTTTTGTTTTAGTGCAAGATAAGGGTCTTTGAGTCAGTCCGCCACGCGAGAGCCCACGGTATTACAGTATGATCATATCCGTGGACGCCAAACTTATAAACCTACTTTATAAGACATATAAATTCGCTGTTTATTTATTTATTTATTTATTTATTTATTTTTGGTATTGTATTGTTATTTTTGGTAATTTGTTGCTACCCACGACTTTTACCTGCATCCGCGACTACGACATTAAGCGCTTCTCATCCAAAACATGAAGGACGAGAACGAGGTCTGGAAAGGGTTCTGCGTGATCCGGATTTAGCCGAAATAGAGTACGTGATTCAGGAATACAAAATAAATCCAGCCGTGATTCGGAAATACTATATCGACGCGGGATTTGCTTTATCTGTGGCCGTGATTCGTGATTTCCATCTACAAAATTCCGTGAAAATGAAATATTTTATTCTGTATCAATTCACGCTCACATTTTTGTCATGTTTTATAGGTCTCACTGGTTGGGAAAAACGACGGATAAACCGAATTCTGGTTTGACTTTTATAGCGGTAATAAAATATAAACCGTGAATGTCTATGCGAATGTCCAGAGTTTGTTTACTTGAAAAGCTTTCAATTCTGTGGTATTTCTATAATTTCCTGACAAAACAAGCTACGTGATTCGGAAATTTACGAAAAAATAGCCGGGATTCGGGATCCAGATCTCTTCCTCCCCCCACCCCCCCCCCCCCTCCCCCTCCTCCAGACCCTGCAAGAAGGGTATATCCTCCCATCTTGATTTTAGTTGGCTGAACAAGATCAGAAAGGCGGTGCTCCGCCGTCACCCACGATATCTTCAAGTTGAGAAGATGCTGTCCTAGACTGCGAGCAGTCTCTCTTTTTCCGCGAAAGTCAGTAGGGACGAACGCGAAAAGCGAATTAGCGCGATGTGCGAGCTGCGAGCTGCAAGCGGCGAAACCGCGAGCCGTGAGTAGCGCGGGCTGGCGCCCGCGCTACTTCGCGCTAATTTACTTTTCGCGTTCGTCCCTACTGACTTTATCGGAAAAAGAGAGACTGCTCGCAGTCTAAACCCGTCCCTGTTTAACCACTGTCTCCACATTGAACTTGGCTATAAAGCCCGGCATGTTCAATAAATGAATATCGATCATTTGAAAAGCAACTGATATATTAATCAAATCACGGGAGGCTTACTGGCGATAAAAAGGAAACTAGACCCCATTTTAGAGATTCCCCATTTTAGAGATTCCCCATTTTAGAGATTCCCCATTTTAGAGATTCCCCATTTTAGAGATTCCCTATTTTAGAGATTCCCTGTTTTAGAGATTCCCCATTTTAGAGATTCCCCGTTTTAGAGATTCCCCGTTCCCCGTTCCCCGTTCCGATTCCCCGTTCACTATTTTAGAACTAGCCTGTTTTCATTGGCGAAGGTCGTATTTTAGCGCGTTAAGAGATTCCCGCAAGTTTGACTCGGCAAGTTCAATGGCGAGAAATTTTATTCCGAGAGCTGGCGAGAAAGGATTTTTATTAGTGAGCACCTCCAGCTCTCCCCTTCTACTGCCCGACCGTTACGATCAGATCTCCAACAAAGTGTTTCAAAGGGGGCGTGTCCTTACCTTTTATGGGCTCGCGCCGTAATAGTCACTTGTCGCCAAACGCTTATTCTTTGTCTTCTTTTATATAAATATCTGGCGACACGCAGTCTGGCGAGCAGAAAAGATGATCTTAAGATTTTTCTGTTTATTACATGTTATTGTAATAAACAAAAATCCACTGTGATGTCCACTGCAGTTTGCTCCCGATTTCTCAATTCAACAACAGTAACAGCGAAGACAAAATAGGACTACTTTCTGCGAAACAACTGCGAACTATCCGTACGGATCCGCTGGTTTGTGATTAGAAAAATTTCTAAGTGTCACGAAATGAGTCGCTCGCGTAGTATACAGAGTCTGAGCCAAATCAACATCGCTTACCAGAAGCGCTTCGTAACACTAAACGAACATTTAATATTGTGGATCAATAAAAGTGAAGAATAACATCGAAAATTGACGAAAGTGTTGGACTCCCGTACGAATCTAGCAACACAGTTCGAAAGAATTACAGCCTAGGACTCTGAAGACTTCAAGAGTATGCTTTAATCAGGCCACTGATCTTCATTATGCTCACTGGTTGACTGTAGTTTTTGTTAGAAAATCAACACGTCGTCAAACTGGATTTCACTTCTGTCATATCGGCTGCCAGCGATTATCGTGATATCACTACGAGAAAAATAATTTAGCATGCCTGGGAAGCCAAAGCAGTGTATCTATCAATCAAGTCAATCTTGGCACCCAAAGCAAAAACCGGTTCACAACAACTCTTCCAGCATCAGCAGCAGCAGCCTTATGAATGAGTTCCCCATCATCATTAAGTGTTATCTCGAATTGCAGCTGCATAGGCACAAGCATCTTATCTTCCAACTCTTCGAAAAAGGAAAAACGATTCAGGGGAATGATCGTGTTAATGTTCTTTGCACCACCGTTTCCATCGTCTGCCACTGCTTGAGTTTGCACCCGGCGAGCTTCAAATCCAAGATTCGTATTAGCGGTTGTTGCATCAGTATCCAAATACCAGAAACTGTTCTTGGCGACTGATCTGCTGAAGTCGTCGGAGTATTCCAACAAATTCTTTGCGAAACAGACTTTATGCAGATTATCAGTATCATAAATAATCTTTCCCGCAGATCGGATTGTCAGGTGTTTAATCAGGGAATGAGCGCCATTGATCACTGTGATTCTGTCAGCTGCGGCATAGCCAGCACCATCTGCCAGTTTTTGGAGTTGAAACTGCACCTCGAAATACGCATTATACCAATCATAGAATGCCGATCTGTCATTAATCGTGAATTTATAAGCATTTTTCCTTTGATGATCATTATTAGCTGGAGCTCTGATTACATCATCCAGCTGGAAGCGTACTAATTCATTTCTTTGAAGATATTCACTCGATCGAAAAGCCATTTTAAATCATTTTTTTCTTTTTCGAATTCCTTGTCCCGAGATTAACCTGTTCAATATAGCATCGGAACTTTCTCCCTGCGGTCGTGCTCCCTGCGGTCGCTCTCCGGAGGTTGACGCAGGGGGTGATTGTGGTTGAGCTGAGCGAAGCGAAGCGAGCGAAGCGAGAGCTGGTGACTTTGTTTTGCCTGGTGGTTTCCCTTTTCTCATATTTCCCAGTTTTTTCATGATTAAATCGCCAGATTTTTCAACTGCTTTTTTACCGAGTTTATCCCCAGCGTGAGAAATTCCTGATTCCAATGCTTTTTTCGCAATGGGTTTCGCGAATTTATTGAAGACGACTGATGCGACCTTCCTCATTGGTTTGAAAATATAGTCCACAATCAAACCTGTTCCTTTGTGCCGGAAGACAAACCGTCCCAGCTGGGGGTGATAATAACGAGAGAATTCATAAGGTTTCATTTTATTTGCTTTTTCAAGATAAGCGAGAACGCCGTATCGGCTCCATTCAAATCAACAATCCGCCTTTTGCCGTCAGTGATATAGATTCGAATGGAGCTTATTGTGTTTTTATTTACAGGGCTGAATGTGGTTCTCATGGGTTCAAGGGTGAAACTATATGATGGCCTCAGCACAGATGTTGAAAAGGAGAAGATGATATCGCTCTCTTCTCCATCCACAAGCGAATCACTTGTGAGATCGCAATGAACGTTCAACAAATCAGTATCTTGGCTGAGGTTTGGAACTTTGGGGCCAATGTTGACTTTGTCTTTCAGAATCTTTTTATCGAAACCAACGAGATCGCCGAAGTTGGATTGGGTGAAATCAAGCTGATAATTTTCTGCCAGTGTGATTGTCGTTCTGAAGGTTGTGGGAAAGAAAGCAAGATTGATTGGGAATTTTTCATTCTTTTCCGGGGTGGATCCTGCGAGTGGGCCTGTAGCTTCTCGAATAAAATCATTCATCCCCTCATATTCCCAAACCCCAGCAGGAAAGGTGATATCGGAAAATGTTTTCCCACTGTCAGAGCTGAATCTGATCAGTTGATTCTGGCGGCCAGCATTGATGTTATACCACGTAAAACTCATATTGATGACTCGATTCAACCCAACAACATATTGGGAATTTGGATCCAAAGCAATGGGTCGATTGAATTTTGTTGTGAAATTTTCTGGTTTGTTTCCCCCAGTCTTGACGGAAAAGGAGGACAGGACAATTTCTCTTTCGATTTCCATTTTAGAGTTTGAAATATTTTCTGAAGAGCTTTTCATGCTGGGAACGATTGATGACTCCCTCTTTCAGGAGAAGATCGAGAATGCCAACTCCAGTGTTTCTGATTCCCTGATTCGTATTCCCAGCAAGAATGGAGCCAACGATGACTTCAAGTTTCTGGAGAAGATCTGTGGGGTTGGAGAAAAATGAAATGGCGCCGCCTTTTTTTCTTTTTTTTTCAACCCCGAACCCGCCATCATCTTTCCCTCTTTGTCTTTATAATGTTTGATGTATTCAGTCAGAGCTCGGGCTGCGTGATCTATCCTTTGATGTTGGAAATTCTTTTGCTCTTCCGTTATTGCCCCTTTTTTAAACTTTTTGGTCCAAGATGATTTGTAGCCCTTCAACTGATTTCTGCGGAAGTTTGCCACGGTCAAAAGATTTCTGATATACTGGATTTTCCTCGCTGTTGAAACATTTTCCTTGAGAGTTTTCTCCGCAGTATCATAATCCGTGAGGTCCAGGTCTCTCAATATTTTATTGGCTTCATCTTCCTTTTTCTCTTCCTCTTCCTCTTCATCACCCGGTTCCAAAGCATAATCGGGAGAGTCGTCTTCTTCATATTCAGGTGGATCTTCCCCTACCTCTTGCACAACTTCTTCATATGTTGGAGGAGCTGCTGGAATTTGCTTCTTTGTTTGGGATGGAACGGCCTCATCAAACAAGCCTTCGACATCCATATCTTCAAATGGATCGACTTCGGGGAGATAATCAATCTCCGCTGGTTTGGCTTTTTTCTTTTTCCGGGGAAGTGACTGAAGCGGCCCCAAATTCGACGCAATCACCTCATCCAGTTTCGATGTGATGGGTTTGAATGTTTTTTCAAGTCCGATTTGACTTGTCTCTTCACCCAACTTTTTCTGGGTGATAGCATTGTGAACAAAGTTGATTTTTTTCCCCAAAGCAGATTTGCTTTTGGCCATTTCTTGCCATTTCAAAAGACTCATTTTATATCCCAGAAACACAAATTTGAGGTGAAGAACAAGATGTAAAACGCCATGTTCATTAATAAAATGAAGATTCCAAATTATGATTGTCAGGATCCAATCACAAATTTCAAACAACTTCACCCGTTCATGCCGGATCGAACTTTCAGAATGTTGATCTGTGGCCCTTCAGGATCGGGGAAAACAAATGTTCTCCTGGATATGATTTTCCGCCTGCTCTTCTACGATAAAATTTTCCTCTATGCGAAAAATCTTGACCAAACCAAATATCAGCATCTGCTGAAAACGTTTCGCCCAATCAGCAAAGAAGCTGGGTATGATGTTGTGGAAGCATCCCCGGATGAAATCATCCCAGTTTCTGAATTGACAGGGGAGAATCAAAAGCTGGTTGTTTTGGATGATTTTGTTTCCGAAAAGAACCAAAAGCCATTGATTGATTATTTCATTCAGGGGAGGCACAAGAATTGCTCTGTGATTTATCTTTCGCAAAGTTATTTCAGAACACCAAAAGATATCCGTGTGAATTGTTCACATTTTTGCATTTTTGAATTCCCAAGCAACAAAGAAATTGCTGAGTTATGCCGGGATAATAATGTCAGCAAAGAAGATTATCGGAAAGCAGCGGCGCAGCCCTTCTCTTTCCTGTATGTGGATAAGCCGAGGAAATTCATTGCCAAAAATTTTGATGAAAGCATTTAAAATGAGTTATTCAAATGGATTGCTTTCCGAAACAACTCGCTTCGCGGGACGAGATGGAAAAGATGGATTGCCGGGTGTTGGTTTCAAGCTGACGCCTTCAGGAGACTTCGACCTTCAAAACAAAAAAATGACCAATGTCGCTGAAGGAACGGGGAATGACAATGCAATCACAAAGCATCAAGTTGACACGCTTGCGGCGCAATTGCGGGCAGATTCTCTCCAGGTGGATGGGTCTTCCCATATGACTGGGGATCTGGATCTCAGGGGACAAAAACTCATCAACCCCGGGGAAATAGAAATGGATCGCAAATTGATCGTTAATTTGGACACTGATGAAGACAACGATTTGTCAGCGGTGAATATGATCACTCTGAAAAAATTCCACCCAAATGCTCCGGCTCCCACTCATGAAGTCACGAAAGATTTGGATTTGAAGCACACTTTCAACGTGATCAACGCAAAACGGAATTCTCGCAGCTTTTATGCAACGCATTATGACACGTTGATGCCGCGTGAAGATATCAGGGAATCATTTGTGTCCAAATATGAAGATTCTCCCCTGGAAGTGGATTTCAACATGAATCACCACAACATTTTCAATTTGAACGATCCCACGATGGATGCTCAAGCAGCCACAAAATCTTATGTGGACCTTCAGGCATCAAAATCACTCCCCCTGACTGGCGGTTCGATGAGTGGGGGAATTGTCATGAATTCAAACGCAATCTCAGGTCTGCCGACACCTGCCTCAAGCACTTATGCCGCGACAAAGGGATATGTAGACACAAAATCACTCCTCCTGACTGGCGGGACAATGACTGGGGAAATTGATATGGCTGGGGAAAAAATCACAGGTCTGCCAAAATCAACTCAGGATTCTGATGCCGTGAGAAAGGAAGAACTAGATGCTGTCGCCAATCAAATCCACAAAACTCAAATTTCCTCATCTGACGCAAAAAATGTTTTTCACTATCTCATGGATAATGTGAACGAATCAAGTTCTGAGTCAAATGTGGAAGTGGATGGCATTCAGAATTTCTCCGGATCTCCCCACGAATTCAACAAAAAAGCATATGTCTTCAAAGTAACCAAATCTGCAGGGAATAAATTTGTGGCTAGATTGGGGTTCAACTTTTATCAACTTCCTGAGGGAGAGTATACGTTTTGTTTGGAATTTTTCCCCAACAAGATGACTGGAGCGAGCGTGAATTGCGTTTCCTCCTCAATCACCGTCAATCGGCAGGCATCGAAAACGTTCACAGGCATCGCACCAGTTCAATCCATGATTCGATCCATAGTGCACGTTCACAAATACCGAATTTCGCCCCCAGAATATCTGATGGTTGACATGCATTGGACAGGGAGCGAGAGTGATCCAGCGAAACAAACTGCGCAATTGATTGTGTATGGAGTTGCGGGAAATGTTTCTGATGTGCAATCTGCAATTTTCGATTCGCCCTTCGCCTTTGAAAATCAGCAGATGGTGATGCAGGCAAATTTGAATATGAATGGACATTCTCTGTTAAATGCTCAAATTAAGCAGACAAATTTTATTCTTGCCCGATATGCCTTGGACCAAAACCAAAATTGTCTTTTCTTCGCTGACGATAACGTTGGCATCAATGAATGTCAGCAAATATTTGGAGTTGAATTGAAAATCATCCAAGTTTGTCTTTATATTCAAAAGCAGGGTGGAGGAGTTGTTGACAAGAACAAAACTTAACTAAGCCTCTATACGCATAAAAATCACCAACAAATATTTTCTAGCTCAGTGAAGCCAACGCAATCGCCGCATGCTTTGGCATTGCTGTTCACGTTCAATGTGATTGTTCCAAATGATCGAGGTTTCAGCTTTGCTCTTGTGCAGGGAAGAAACTCGAAGAACATTCTCAAGGCAAAAGCTGTGATTTCGGTGGAATTCTGATTTCTTCCTGAAAAATGGAACGAGCGAAGCGAGTTGAGCGACCGGAGGGAGCGGAGGAGAAATAAAACGAGCTCGATCAAAACGCGCGAAATCCATTTTCGCCTCCAACCACATCAACTCCGCAGTCGGGGAAGAAGAACTGAAAGAAATCAAAGGCCTTTACCGATTTTACCACAAAAGATTCTGGTGCCTGAAACAGGCGCATAAAAGATTCAAGAAAATGAATCTGCTCTTGAATCTTGCTTCTTCCGGTTTGGTTGCAGCTGGGACAATCGTGGGAGCCGCAACCATGAATCCAATCGTGCTGGGAGTTGTTTCAGGGGCAGGATTGATTTTGAAAACAGCGAATGAAATGAAGAATCTGAAATCAAAAATTGAAATGGCCAAGTTCGCGTTCACGACTTATGAGAAAACTTTGAGCAATTTGAGATTCGCTCTCAGGGAGGAAATTTTGAGAGAGAATCATTTCTCCCTGCGATGGAGGCGATAGATTCAATCGTGATTGATCTGGGGTTGAACTTTGAAAAATTTGAAGCGGAATGGGAGAAAAGATTTGAAGGTTGAGTTTTCATTTCTGGGAAATGAAAATCACTTTTTAACTAAAGTAAAACGAAACCAAGGCTCAAATTTTGTGAAACTCAGTCTTACTGGGAACTTCCAGACCCCTTCTGTGAGATACATCTTATACGCTGGTTCATAGGGGTAATCCATATACCGATCGTCAAAATAAGTTGCAAGATCCCGAAAAGATGTTACAGTTAAATTATCACCGTTGATAGGGTTAAAAAGAACCATCTTTGTTTCTTGCTTTTCCAGGTCAGGGCACAAAGTCACTTCCCATCCCGGATAACTATTTTTCATCCTTTGAAACTGCGTTCCCCATTTTTGCTGCACCTCATCCAACGCCTTCTGACCCACCACATCTGCTGGGAAGGGAAGAAATTTTATCTTCTGCTTTTGAGGATCACTTCCCGCCTGTTTTGACGGGGGAGGTGCTTTTTCAACTTGGAATTTTGTTCCATCGCTTCTCCGGGTGAAAGAATTTCGCCCGCTTTTCAGCGCCTCATGGATTGTTCTCGCATCGATCCCCAAATCAGATGTCGCCGCTGAAACGCTGGGATAAATTTTTGATGAACTGGCGGAAACGATTTTAACGGGAATCGTATGCGGTTTCTGGGAGATGGTTTGGATTTCTCCAGCCGCTTCAGGAAGAGAACCGACCGGTTCCTTGTCAAAAAATCGTTGTATGAAATAATCTTTTTTATCTTTCCTGATTTTCCAACTCTTGAGCCAACCACTTATCCGGAGAGCCATATAAACCGCTTGTCTCGTGACGCCAAGCCATTTGGCCATTTCCGTTTCTGTTTCAAATTTCTCCAGGGGAGGACCATCGGGAGATTCGTGAATTGAAAAACGAGTGACTTTTTGATCGACAACAATCACTTCCCTCCCGCGAAACTGAAATCGGTTTCTTTCTTCATTCACTGCTTTATTCAAAGTTTTTGGGGAAAATCCCATGAATTTCGCTAACTTCGCCTGGGATGAAAATCTCTCGCTGAGCCTTTCTTTGGAAACTGCATCTATCAAAACCCACATTTTAGATAGGTGAAAAAAATTAAAATAAATTTCAGAATATTCTGGGGAAAAATTTCAGAATATTCTGGGGAAAAATTTCAGAATATTCTGGGGAAAAATTTCAGAATATTCTGGGGTGAATTTTCAAATTCATTTTTGCGCCTGAATTTTAGCAGAATTCAGGATTGATTTTTGCCGCCTTTTGGGGGTGGAGCTGGATTTCCCGGGGGCGATTTTATTTTTTTTTTCCTGGAGACATTTTGTTTTTGGCATAATGTTTTGGAATACCCCCCGAATAGAGAGCTGGAAAAAAAATACCCCCCTGAATGGAAAGATGGAAAAAATATTCTGCTAAAAAACACAGGAAAAAACAAACCCATAAGATCTAAAAATGGTAACAAAAGAAAATAAAAAAATGAAAATGAAAAATGAAGAGGTAAAAAAATTATCCAAGGCTATCAGAGCTTTACAACTCGCTCTTGTGGGTGGGTATTTTTCATTTTCTCCTGAGTTTAGCAGAAAAACGCGTCTCATCTGTTAAATTTATCCCCAGTTGGGAGCCAAAAAAACCACTTTTTTCGACAAAAAAAAACAAGAAGGGAGACAAAAACCCCTCCTGAACACCCCAGAAACGAGACATTTTTAACACCAAAATAAATTTTCAAAATCGACTCCGGGAAAGATTTTTCAAAATCAACTCCGGGAAAGATTTTGAAAATCTGTCACTTCTGCTCCTCATTTTAGCAGAACTTATATTTTTTACTTTTGCCGCTTTTCTGGGTAGGCCCGGATTCCCTTTGGGAGATTTTATTTTTTTTTCCTGGAGAAATTTTGTTTTTGGCATAATGTTTTGAAATACCCCCCTGAATGGAAAGAATTAAACAAAAATACCCCCCTGAATGGAAAGATGGAAAAAAATATTCTGCTAAAAAACACAGGAAAAAACAAACCCATAAGATCTAAAAATGGTAACAAAAGAAAATAAAAAAATGAAAATGAAAAATGAAAAGATAAAATAATTATATAAGGATTTTCAGGCTTTACAACTCACTCTTGTGGGTGGTTCTAGACATTTTTCTCCTGAGTTTAGCAGAAAAACGCATCTCACCTGTTAAATTTATCCCCAGTTAGGAGTCAAAAAAACCACGAAGAGAGCTAAAAAAACCATGAAGGGAGACAAAAAACCCCTCCTGAACACCCCAGAAACGAGACATTTTTAACACCAAAATAAATTTCTCCAGATAATTAATTTGACTTTTTTCCAGAGTTGGAAAAAAAATTGAATATTCCGCTGAAATCTGAAGGAAAACGAATTCATTTTTTTTTCCCCGGAAATCAAACCTACCACACGTGGAGAATTTGAAAAAATCAGGAAAAAGTTCTGCTTAAATTCACAAATATTTTCCAGAATCAAATTCTGCAAAAGATTTTTTTCCCTGATTTCAGCGAAATCAAACTTTGTCCTCCTCATTCTTGTCCTCAAACTCATCGAATTCCGAGGCAGCTTCCACCTTTTCTTCCACCAAAACTTCATCCACAATGCAGGTAATGGCTTTCACATTTCCGCAGAAAAGGTGTTTGATTGAAAAGACAACTTGCCCGCGGAGAGGCACGCTCAAGAGTTCTTTTTGCCTCAAGATGGGTTTTTTCTTTCCATCATCGCACAACTCCCAAAATCGACAAGAAAAATCCGTGTGCGGAAGTTTGGAAGGATAAATCTTCGCATAAATCTTTTCCTGCTCGGATTTGTCAGTTTTCACGAGAGTGAAATCTCCTTCCTGAAATCGAGCAAAATTCGGACCGAGCTCTTTGACTGCCGACTTCTTTTTCATCGCAGCAGAGTTGAGATGTTTTTCCAGATCTTTGAAAAATCGGATGTTTTCTTCCGGAAGAGTGATCCCCAGAGAAAACGAGTCGCCTTGATGAGCGAAAATCTTGAATTTGGTTTTGAGTTTCACTTTGAGCCATTTGTCATTGTTGAGGCATGGGAGAAGACAAAAAGAAATTTTTCCAGAAGATTTTTTCACGGGGTCGTCGAGAGAAATGTTGGAGATAGATATTTTCGCGGGGTTCATTTTCTTGGGTGAGATAAAAAAATGATTTTTTTTCACATCCAAATCCATTTCTCCATGAACTGACGATCCTCTTCCGATTGGATTGGGAGAAAACCAGTGGCCATATCCACAGCTTTTTGAAAGTTTCTTTCTGTTTCACATGCTTTTTCCCATTCCCATTCCTCTTTATTTTTTTCCGCTTCCTCTAGCATTTTTTCCACTTTCGCTTTGATTTTTTCCGCTTCCTCTTGCTGAGTAGATTTCTTTTCCCCTGACATTTTCTCTCCAAAAGAGAAAAAATTCAAAACGTGGCTTGAAAATCTTCAACGCATTGATCCATCGCAGCATTTATGTCGGTGTAAACTTTAGCCATTCCTTTTTTTGCTCGAGAACGCATAAATTTTTCATCCGCAGCCTTCACTCTCATGAGATTCAAAAATTTCTCCAGTCTGGGAGAAACCCCAGTAACTTCATGCGATTTCTCCTGAGAATCCAGAAAATGAGTTTTTTTCCTGCAAAGTTGATTGAAAAAAACTGTGCGCGACAAACCAAATCGTTCCTGAATTTCCTCGGCAGTGCGAAAGTCTTCCCCATCAATCTGGATGAATGGCGTATCTTCTTCCTCCTGAATCCAAAACACTTTTTGGTCGGCTCTTCGGGTATATTTGCTGTTTCCTGATTTGAGAACTCGCAAAATCGTCTTGGAGGGAAGTCCAGTTTTTTCTGATGCTTCTTTGAATGTGAAAAAAGTTTGTTTTTCACCTCCGGCTTCCTGAATCGAAAACTTCATTTTTAATGGGAAAAAAAGATTTTTTCTCCATTAAAATGTCTTTAGCTGCATGGCAATCCTTTGCACGATCGACAAACTTGCGAGGTTGGTCGCGATTGAAAAAAGATGAACTGGTGCAGTTTTTAATGGAAAATCTTTGGCAAGGAGGGGGATTAGATCAGCCAAAAATGAACAAAGCAGCTCGTTTGAGAATTCGGAAACATCAAAAAACCAACCCTCTAGATGCCGAAAATGAAAAAATAAATGTTCCTTTTTTGATTCCGGAAAGAAGAAGTGTTCCTTCCAGAGCCATTCCCAGAGCGATTGAACAAAATATGGATAATATTGTAAATTGGACGAATTGGTTGGAAAATGTGAATGATGTTGATGTTCGGAGAAGAGTCAATCCCGCAGTGGAAAAATTAAAAAAACAAGTCAAAAAATTGTGGGAAAACAAGTTGGTCGTGGAAGAAGGGCAATCCGCTTTGCGAAGATTCGCGAGACAATTCATAATTCAAGGAGATGATTCCCCAACTCCCCAAGATTTCTTCCGGAGAGCAAGATGGCTGGTTCTCAGGCTCCTGCGAGAAAATCCACAAACAAAAGTGAAATGCGTTCTGAATGCGGAAATGTCCCAAACCAATTTGGCTTCTAGAGAGGAAGTGATTGAAGATCCATTTTTCCATTCCCGGCAGAAAAAGAATCTGGGAAACAACCCAGAAATTCTAGATGAAATGGAAAGAGAAATGATTGAGAATCTGGAAAACTTCAATCGCAGGGGCAGTAATTGGATGTTTGAAAGAGTTTTGCGTTTGGAAATTCATTTTGTGCGCTGGAACCCACTGCGAGGATCTGGGTGGATTGAACTGCCTGCCGCCTTGGCAAACAAGAAAGCCGTGATCAACATGCAAAATGAAGATGAGATGTGTTTCAAATGGTGCTTGAGCAGAGCAGCAAATATGATCGAGGTCCATCCGGAAAGAATCACACCGGCTTTGCAAGAACAAGCAGAAGAAATGAATTGGGATGGTTGCGAATTCCCCATGGCCGTGGAAAAAATCAAGTTTTTTGAGGCCAGAAATCCTGACATTTCAGTGAACGTTTTCGGCTGGGATGGATTTGTTTTTCCCCTGAGAATCACCAAGGAAGAAAAGAGACTTCATGTGGATTTGATTCTGCTGACAGAAGAATTCAAAACGCACTATTGCCTGGTAAAAAATTTCTCCCGCCTTGCAAGCTCCCAAGTTTCGCGAAATGGGCATGAAAGATTTTTCTGCAAAAGATGCCTTAATTCATTTCCCAGAGTAGAAAGTCTGGAGAAACACAAAACCATTTGCGGAGACTTTGAGGCCGCGAGAATTGAACTTCCAGGAGGAACTTGTTCCTTCCAAAACTATGCAAAAATGATGCATCTGCCTGTTGTGGGATATGCAGATTTTGAGTCAATCTTGAAACCGCTGAGAGGAACTCAAAAAACCCACGAGCATATCCCCTGCGGATTTGCGTTTCATCTCGTTTCCCCGTTTTTGCAAATGGAGCCTGTGTTGAAGAGAGCTGCAAATGAAAATGAAGAACTTCCCAGAGAGTTCATTCGGGAATTAATTTCCCGGGTGAAACAAGCTCACTTGAATTTGCCGAAAAAGGAAATGATTCCCCTGACCAACCAAGAATGGAAATCATTTCGAGAAGCGAAGGTGTGTTGGTTGTGTCGAGAAGAATTCGGGGAAAAAAGTCTGTCCAAAGTGAGGGATCACTGTCACTTCTCAGGAAAATTCAGGGGAGCAGCGCATCAATCTTGCAACCTCAAGTTTCAAAGGCCAAAATTCACCCCTGTATTTTTTCACAATCTGGCAAACTATGACGCTCATCTTTTTATACGAGTTTTGGGGACAATGGATGAAGTTTTGAGCGTGACATGCATCCCCAACAACGAGGAGAAATATATTTCCTTTTCCCTGAAATTCGAGTTGAAAAAAGAATGGAATGAGGAGAAAGGGAAAGAATTTTCAGTGAAACATGAAATTCGATTTCTGGATTCCTTCAAATTCACGCTGGCAGGATTGGAATCACTTGCAAAAAATCTCCCCAAAGAAGAATTGAAAGAAATCACCAGATTTTTTGGTGAGAAAAGCGATTTGATGCGGCGAAAAGGAGTTTATCCCTATGAATTCATGACAGGATTTGACAAATTCGAGCAAAAATTACCGAAAAAAACCGCGTTTTTCTCCAGATTGAATCAGGAAAAAATCTCAGATGAAGACTTCGCCCATGCCCAGCAAGTCTGGGAAGAATTTGAAGTGAAAAATGTGGGCGAGTTTCACGATCTTTATCTGAAAACGGATGTGCTCCTGCTTGCAGATGTCATGGAAAGTTTCAGAAAACTTTGCGAAGAAAACTATGAACTGGATCCAGCGCACTTTTTCACTACCCCTGGGTTGGCTTGGGATGCAATGCTGAAAGTAACCGGAGCGAACTTAGAACTTCTGGAGGATGTGGAACAGTTGTTGATGATTGAAAAAGGAATCAGGGGAGGAAACGCAAATGCATTCAAGCGATTTGCGAAAGCAAACAACCAATATATGAAGAATTTCGATCCAAAAGAGCCATCTCGTTTCCTGGTTTATTTGGACGCAAACAACCTTTATGGATGGGCCATGTCGCAGCCTCTTCCAGTTGGGAAATTCCAATGGATGAGCGAAGAAGATTTGCAAAACTGGGAATATTTTGTGAAAACAGAAAATCGAGGTTGCATTCTTGAAGTTGATCTCATTTATCCCCCAGAATTGCATGACGACCATAATGATTTTCCCCTGGCTCCGGAAAAACTGACGCTGGGCGGAATTGAAAAACTCACGCAAAATCTGAGGGACAAAGAAGGCATGGTTTTGCACGGTCGCAATCTGGCATTTTATCTTTCCCTGGGAATGAAGTTGAAAAAAATCAGGCGAGGAATCAAATTCGAAGAAGCACCTTTCATGAAATGTTATATTGACAAAAACACTGCCCTGAGATCCAAGGGAAAAACGAAGTTTGAAAAAGATTTCTTCAAACTCATGAACAACTCAGTCTTTGGGAAAACTATGGAAAACCTGAGAAATCGAGTCACGATTGAACTGGTGAAAGATGCGGAAAGAGCAGAAAAGCTGGTGAATAAATGCAACTTCGCCGATGTGAGAATTTTCGATGAGTTTCTGATTGCAGTCAAGATGAGGAAAACGCGAGTGGTCATGAATAAACCCACCTTTGTCGGAATGTCAATCTTGGATTTGTCCAAACTTTTGATGTATGATTTTCACTATGGGTATGTGAAGAAAAAATGGGAAAATGTTTCTCTCCTTTATTCCGACACAGATTCTTTGGTGCTGGAGATTGAAACGGAAGATTTCTTTGCGGACATTGCGGGGGATGTGGTAGAATGGTTTGACACAAATGATTTTTCCCCAGAACATCCGGCAGTGTTGAATGGAATGCCAATCGTGCCAGGGAACAAAAAAAAGATTGGGTTGATGAAAGATGAATGCGAAGGTGCCATTCTGTTAGAATTTATTGCCCTGAAACCGAAACTGTATTCTTTCCTGATGGAGAAAAATGCAGAAACCACTGAGGAGAAAAATGCAAAAACCATGGAGGAACAAAAGGCAAAAGGAGTGAAAAAATGCATGATCAAAAAGAGTTTGAGGCATGCAAACTTCATGAAATGTTTGAGGACAAAACAAAAGCAACTCAGAAGGCAAAGTATCTTCCGCAGCAGGGGGCACCATTTGTTCACGGAAAACATGACCAAAATTGCGCTGAGTGCGGAAGATGACAAAAGAGTGATTTTGGGAAATGGAATTGATACGCTGGCGTTGGGGCATTGGAGACTGGGAGAAATATTCCCCCAAAATGAGCATGAAATTTTGGAAAATGAAACTGATCTGGCGTTGGGACATTGGAGAATGGAAGAAATATTCTCCCCAAATGAACGTGAGATTTTTGGAAAATGACTAATTTTGTTGTGTGAAAATTCAGCGGACAAATCTTGAAATTAGCCAATTTCAAGATTTTGTTTTGTGCTCAAGGTGTCAAGAGCTAATTCTGGGACATTCTAATTTTCTCCTGAATTTCACAGAAATAATTTGTGTGGATTATAACAAATGAAAAATAATTTGTCACCTGCCCAAATCGACAGAATCCTTTCAATTCTGATGAGTTTGAGCAGATTTGAAGAAGCTAGGAGTTGTGTGACAAATGACAGAAATTTCTAAATTTTTAGAATTTGTTGACTTTGTGACAATTCTGTGAAATTCAGGAGAAAATTAGACTTTCCCAGAATTAGCTCTTTACACCTACTTACTATGGACACCTTGTAAGTCTTGTTACTATGGACACCCTGTAAGTCTTGTTACTATGGAATCCTGAGAAATTGGTTTGCAAATCAAAATTGCAAAAAATACAGAAAAAAGTTTGCAAACCGTAGCTTACATAACATCAACCGTGTAGCCGCGGGAAGTGCGCGAAAAACAAAGCCTTGCTTTGGTTTCAAAATTGCTAAGATCCCGGATGTTGTGCGACATTGTATGTGCATGTTGCGCAAAGTCGTATGCGCATGTTGTGCGAAGTCATATGCGCCCGTGAGCTAGCCCTGCACGACGGATGGAGGCGCCTGCAAGCTACAGTGTAATCCTGTACAATCAATCAATCATCTTTATTTAAAGACGAAATCCCATTCATAAAAATACACTGTTCCAGAGAGCCGTGCAAAAATCATGCAATAAGAAACAATATTAGATAAAATAATATGGTCATTAAAATTGTACTAAATTACAAATGTGAGATAAATGATTTCAGGCTTGTCTGTCCTTTAATAGTATTTGATAGATAATTCCAGAGAACCGCCCCTCTACGTGTTTGCGCCCATGAACATTACGCCAGCCATGACCATGAAAAATGACGGGCGTAGGTTCTATGAGTATGGAGCTCCGCGAGCGAGCCTTCGGCCCGTGGTTTATGTAGTATGATTGATCATAACTGGAGCATTACTACTTAACTTTACCAGAATGGACAGCTAGTCTAACAATTACACAGTCACCCCAAGCTGTTTGTTGTGATGCCTACATGTGTTCCCAAGGTGGAAAACAATGTTCTTCCATGAACTTATTAGTTACCGACAATCCCGAGCCGCTGTCACAGTGATATGTGTTTCCCCGTGATATGTGTTTCCCCTCAGTCAAAGATGGCGACCAGTCATATGTGTTTCCCCTCCCTTCCCCCCTCCCCCCCCCCCCCCCCTCCCCTCTTCTGAAGTCCAAATTCCCGCACAAATTATGTTTTTCGCTGCGATGAACTAAATAAAATTCCCACTTTGGCGAATATCGCCCTCGCACTAAAAGAAACACCATTTGATCTTGGAATCTTGGTACGAATTCCCGAAGAAGTTACTATATAAGCGACATTAGTGGTGGTGGATGACAAAGACCATTCGAATAATCGTATGCTGTCCTTATTGTTTCGCTCAAGTTTGTTTTTGACCGCAAAGAAAACAGCGATGTTTTAAATATTGTCCACAGTTGTATCAACGGTTTGAGAATATTTGACTTAGCGAAGATTTTGTATACCGTGTATATCGAGCGTGTAGGGATATGAAGTAAATTTGTTTCTCCCTCAAGCATGTCTAGTCGTGTTTATTAGTTTTATTCGTGTTTGATTTTCATACATCGTAAAACGTATTAAGGATAGCCATACCATTATTTTGAACGGTATTAAAACTAATCTCCTGAACAAGGGAAACACATATCACTGCCCTAGTCCTTTGCAGTGATATGTGTTTCCCCAAACGCTAGTATTGTCCGCCGGTTCGATTTTCGAAGAGGACGTTGCTATTCAGCAGAGTGTAACTTGAGCGAATTGTTGACATATCAAGCAGGTATTCTCACTACAGCTCCTTTGCAGTAATATTTGTGAATTCACTCTCCTAATGCTGGACCAGCTGCAATTTTAGAAACCTGCAAACTCACCGATCCACCATTTTGTTTTTCGTGTTGTGATACCATTTGAAGGCTTGGATACATAGCTTCAGTGTTTTGTGTTTCCCTACCGGGGAAACACATATCACTAGTGATATGTGTGCGGGGGAACATATATCACTAGTGATATGTGTGCGGTGGAACACATATCACTAGTGATATGTGTGCGGGGGAACACATATCACGGGGAACGCCGACAAAGAAGACTACAAAATTAACAGTATACTATTAGGTATTTTTACCATATTTTCTGAGTCATCAAAGGGAAAATGATTGCAAAAAAATAGCTAGTGACCTTACTGACCCCTTACTAGTTTTACCAGTAGAAACAAATCGTACTAGCAAAACTTTGCTAGTGGATTAAAAATTAAGTTTGACCCCTGTATTAACCCAGCAAAGGGTGGGAGCTATTGTGTACAAAATTTGATGTGCTAGCTTAGTAACCAATTATTAAACCACTGTGCCTCCACAAGTGAAATCTGCAAATAGGAGAAATTATGCACATGTGTACTTTTCTCAAACAACAATTTTGCCTCTGAACCGCCATCTAGATTAGATTAAATTAACTTACCGCCCACTTTCTTCATAAAATTGCAATGTACTAAATCCTACCTTGTTCAATACATTTTGTACCTATCACTAATTATTTTTTTTTTTAGTCAAGAGCTCTTAATGGCTGGGCCAGACTTGTCATTGGGCTTCTAAATCGCATGTACTGTGATGAGGAACTTGAACTGCGTGCCAAGCAGCTGTTGTACATGCGTGACAGACAGGAACTCCTTGATGAACAGCTAGTTATGTCACACAAGGATGTCATGCAACACCAGACAAATGTCACTCTTGTACATACCAACACTTTGCAGTTACTTCAGGTACTGTATGTGTGAAACAAAAATCGGTATTCTGAATAAATTATATATAACAAATTTTATCTTGTAAATCGTTTGAACCCAGGAGTATCAGAAGTCTATTGTTTGTGATCGTCCGGGTGAATGTAGTTCTGAAAAGAACTGTTGTTGTTGACAATGACTGACGTTTCGACAACCTGAGCGGAAGTCATCTTCAGAGTCATGTGAATTGTGAATGGTCAGTTGATGTTATATACGTCTGGTTATAACTGTCATTGGTCAGTTTAGCCGTGATGTTGTTGGCTGTAGAGACTCAAGTCAGTGATAGGTACGTTTCGATCCGTGTATTGTTAGTGTAATTTCTGTAGTCGTATTGTTAGTCAAATTTGTCAGTGAGTTCAGTCTATTGTTCGTCTGTTTTGTTGACAAGTCGTTTGTAAGCCGCAGGTCGCTGTTGGCATCTGTTCAGTGGTGTCTGTTCTAAGTTAGTAAACCAACTTTCTAGAGTGAGTCGTTTGTAGTAGTCCGTACTGTAGACATATTTTCAGTATACTGTCGACATATTTTCAGTATAACGGCAAACACTACAAACAGCTACACGGAACAGCTATGGGTTCACCTGTCTCAGTTGTTGTTGCTGAAATTGTCATTCAGAACATCGAGGAAGAAGCCCTTGCTACATACAAACAAACAGCACCACTTTGGTTACGCTACGTGGACGACACCTTCACTGCTGTACACAAAGACGAGATTGATACCTTTCACGAACACCTCAACAGACAAAACGCATTTACAATGTACAATGTACATGTAGGAGGTGGCCTTTAACCCCATTTCACTTCAAAAGGGCTGGAATTGGTGATGTTATTCTTTTTAGGCCAGAGAAGAAGAAAAAGCTCATCAGAGAGTGCAAGAACGAGAGCAACTCGAACAACAAAAACAAGAACTGCAAGCAAAGTTCAGAAGACGATTGCCGCACACACTACACTCTCATGGCTCAGTGAGGAAGGACAGTGTTCAGAGGGAGGCTAAGTTGGATCTATCAGAAGACCTACTGGTCAGACCAGTTAGAAGCAGGAAGGAAGAAAATGACTACACTGAGGTGGATGATGCTGTAAGTTAACGACAAGCTTGTAAAAAACAACGACAAGCTTGTTAACTACAAGCTTGTGAAAAAGAGTTACCGGATGACACAAAATTTAGCGGGTTCTAATGCTTTTTGGTTTGTGTATCTGTTTGTTTGTTTGTTTGTTTGTTTGTTTCTTTCTTTTTTCTCGCCATCGTTTATGAGTCAAATTTTAGGTGCTGATGAATTGCTGAAATAAAAAAAAAATCCCAGCAGAAAAGTCAATCTTTCATGTCGAAAAAGTGAAAAGTTTCTAAACAGTTGCTGCGTTTTATACCCTCTGGCCCACGCACACGCACAAACACACCCGATCACTTATATAATTGTTTATCTACCTCTTTTTTGTGTCCTTTTTAGAGACATGTGAATAGTGCACAAGATCTGGAGGATGAAACAACCAGTGCAGGTTTGAATAAACTTACACTTTAACATGCGACAAGTCTGTTGTCTAACGGGAGCCCTGTAGCTTGGGGTGCCCAAACAACTAATCTGGGTACCTAATGTTTTGCAAGCGCACCTAACATTTCACAATCTGGGCTCCTAACTTCTGGACTCTGGACTCTGGACTCTGGACTCTGGGCTTTGGGCTTTGGGCCTTGGGCTTTGGGCTTTGGGCTTTGGGCTTTGGGCTTTGGGCTTTGGGCTTTGGGCTTTGGGCTTTGGGCTTTGGGCTTTGGGCTTTGGGCTTTGGGCTTTGGGCTTTGGGCTTTGGGCTTTGGGCTTTGGGCTTTGGGCTTTGGGCTTTGGGCTTTGGGCTTTGGGCTTTGGGCTTTGGGCTTTGGGCTTTGGGCTTTGGGCTTTGGGCTTTGGGCTTTGGGCTTTGGGCTTTGGGCTTTGAGGGTTCCTTGGATTTTTCTCAGGCAACAGCCTCGTGCAAACACTAAATATAAGGATTCTTTCAATCCACTCTAGAGAATTTAATAACGCCAAAGTTCCTACTGCCTTACAACTGTAGCCGCAAATAAATTACCATTCATTTCCATTTTTCCCCTTTTTTTGTGATGAAGTATTATGTAGAGGAAACTAATCAGAAAATTCAAATATGGTGGAAGACTAATCAGACACTGACACAAAGTCAAAAATAACAGCTACCAATAGCAGGAAAATAATAGGATGCCCAGGGGCAAAATCAATATGGCTGCCGTATAGGTAAAAAGGTCTATTGATCTACACGCATTGCACAGCGTTTTGTGTTCACCAAACACAAACTCCACAAACTTGACAACAACGCAAGCATGATGATTTTCCGAAGGACATTTTTATTTGTGGATAATTTATTTGTTTTATATGCAGACGCCTCCTCTACTGCAGATCTTGCTGAATATGAACAAAAGGTTTGGTCTAATTTTTAAAGCTGTAATGTTACTCAGTTTGTTGTTATCTCCTGTAAGTTAATGTTTAACTTACAGGAGTTTATGTGGGCTAACATGCATTCTTTATGCATTTTTGTTAGCAAAAAATGCGTTAGATACTATTAATAGACTTTTTAGTGAATTTGTGGGGACATTCCTAGTGCATATTTGTTAGCAGATTTGTGTTAGATATTATCAATAAGAAAACAAGAGTCGAGTTGCATATTTTTTTAATACAGTGGTTTTTAATATTGACTTGACCTTCACAGTGAAGAAATATGCGTGTTAAAATTTCATATAAAATCTGCCACGCTGTTTGCCTATTTCGAAAAATGCCTCGGAATATATTTTTTCAGTTAGGTAACATTCCTACTGTTTGATATCTCTTTTTCATAGCGATGGTTTTTAAGGCGTACGATTATGAATTCTATGTTTTTTTGGGAACATGTTGCAGCATATATTTCATTGTATCGAGCGTCAAAAAGTGTAACGTAATGTAATCTTATCTCACCTAATGTAGACTGTGGTCAGATATTTGGCACGCGAGAAGCGCGCTTGGCTAATATCCTTTACGATTCGTTTTAATGTTTGCCTAGTCTGGTGTGTCAAACTGGTTGCTTCAGGACATTTGGTATTATCATGTTATAGCACTGCGTTTTAAGAAAGGGAAAAGGGAGTTTGAGGTAAGCTGACATTGCTCACTGAGAATGGTTGTATGCTGTACGTTTACAACGAAGTTTTGTTGAAATAATGTGTTTGTTAATTTCCATGTTATATCGCCAAATGTCCCCAAATATACAACTAAATTGGATTAAAAGATTCTCAAGGAGAAAAACAGAAGCAGTAGTTTGGAGAAAATGTGCGGGATTAGAAGAATGGAAGTTGATTACGGTTAAGCAATTTTGATTACATGACATGCAAGAAATATTCAAAGTTTTGATTCTGGTGGAATTTTGTCGTTATTTTGTCTTTTTAATTCATATTTTTCTGCGTTCATCACTTTTGGCTATTTTTTTCTTCCTATTTTCGGATGATAAAGCAAGCTCCTGGCCATACACACAATATTTCTGTCGGGACAGTGTCCCTTTAGTTAAAAATGTCCTCGGTTAATTTACCCCATTTGCAAGTTATAGATGCTGACTAAATTAAACAACAATAGGTTTTAACGAACTAGTGCTTTCAATTTCCTTGTGGGTTGACAAACAAATATAGAACTTTTCAATAAGTGTGCTTGTAAAAGCGATCAGAAACAATTTCACGAACGCTTTTGTAAGATGTGAATAAAAGAATTTTATTTTATCAAGGGGACTGTTTTAAGCGACATTATTTTATTTTTAGTGAGTCATCGTACAGTGCACAGTGCCAGGATTAAATGTATTTTGCCGGTTGGCCTTTGATTTTTGTTCAATCATTTTAAGGCTCAAACCTACGCTTGTCAAATAGGCTCAAAATGTCAAACGATACAACAACACTAGCAACAACTTTATTTCAGTATTCCCATTTCTAAATACATGGTATTACCGAACCAATTACAATAAGTAAGGAAATTAAAATTACTTAAGTTACAATAAAGAAATCTAGAATAAAAAATTAATTAATTAATTAAATTAAATTCATTTATTAATTGTAAAACAATCACAAGTACTATTGACTATTTTTTGTTCTTGTTTTCATTGCTTGAGTGACAAAAGCAGCAGTTAGCCTGCTAATATGTTGATCAGTATCAAAAAAAATAAACCATGATAATCCAAATCTATTTTGTTTAATAATTTTGTCAAAAAAAGGTATTTCGTAGCTCATCATATAACATACAGTGCATACAGTGAAATAAAAAAAAGTGCATATTTTTCATCTTTAACTGAATTAAGTGTACAGTGGGAGTTTTAGGGATTGTAATTCACCATTTTCAATTCTTAAGGTGTGATTTCCTATCCTGAATTTAGAAGTAATTTTTCTATGTTCAGGATATGGTTAATTAAATCGGAGTATTTCGTTTCACTTTTAAAGATCGAATAAAATTTAAGTTTTTTTATTTGCATTACTGTAGATTGAGCTGGTGATTTTTTAGACGTGTAAAAATATTCTGTTTTGCCTTTGACAAGAAAAAAGATGGGATGCTTAAGTTCATCGCAGTCTTCTCAATATTGAAGTTTGTATAGAAAGAATCAATCTTACTAAACAAACCTGGTTTTTTTTAGCCATATCATTAGAAATGATTAAGCAGAGTTTTGCAATACTGTCATCAGGTTGATTTCCAGGTCAAACAAACCAATGTCAAACAGTTAGGTTTCAGTGAGGTTCGGGGTTTTAGTTCATTTTTGTTTTTACTTTTTTAGGCCTGCATTGTGGTTCATTTTGGTCAGAAAGATTCGTGCTCAATTTAGTCCCTGCTTAAAGAGATAGTGGTACGGATAGTCCTTAGATTTTTCCTATCGATGGCTTTAATATATCTGGTATTTGAATCTATAACTGTGAAATGGCTTATTTACGCGTCATAAGCTCTTAAAAAGAGGCAGGCCAAACACGATTCCCACTAGTCGCAAGAAGTATTTAAAAGCCTTTGAAATAGCTTTCCCAAGTAGGTTTACGAGGTATTTGTCCCTTGCTATAGATCACTGTTAGGATGTTACAAGTCGCAATTATCCATCCACTTTGCTTGATAATATTGACCCATTGATCTTTGGATAATTTCTCTAATGACAGGATCGATCCCGGAGGATTTCATGCCATAGCCATGACTATAATTATTTTCTTCTTTATGTATTCTCTACACTGTCCTGGCACATATTAGGGTTTCTTTGGCTCAGACTCGTGTTGCAAAATAAATGGCAATCGGCTGAAGATTATGTTACCGCTGTGGAAATATTAGGATAGGTAAATAGGCCGTGATAAGTGTCCACAGCCTGCGGCGTGCAAGACTTGTGAGAAAGTGTTTCTTGATCACAGATAAGTGTCTATTAAAGATCCAAGAATGAAAATGCAGCTCTAGCAACTATGTTTAGTTCATTTCTGTTCTTGGTATAACTGTTTGTTAACAGTGACACTGATTCAAACAAAAGTTAAGATGAGGGGATGAATACTGAGTAAGTTTACAAGAACTAGATTTCCACCTGAAACAGATTTTGACGATAAGATTGATGGTGATCCCAATAATGAAAACAGAGAACAAAGTTGTAAAGAATTTTACTTGAAGGGAGGAATGAAACTTTTTCACAGAATAAAAGCTAAATCATTCATTTAGTTATGTTTAATAAAAAGGATGCTGAAGATTAATTGCAGAGAGCTCTTGATGCTTATCCCACGTAAAAATAAGATTTCAGGAAGTAAAACATGTTATATTCGAAAGGAAAGAAAGGAGAACTCTTAAGAAAAAGCCATGGGAGATCCTGAAAATAAGGAACGTGATCAGTTAGATACTGTAGCTCCGTCTGCTCAACATAACGATGAGCAGGATATAAGTGAAGAAACACGGCAATACAGTGAACTGTTTGGTTGTTTTAACCCATGTTTAGATAACAATCACCAAGGGAACAATCTTTCAAGTAATGCTGGAATTTTTTCTACAGCAAATGATAATGAAAAGCTGGTAATTAATCGTATGGATGATAAACAGTTATAAAGAACTTGTTCATTCTTTGAACAGAGAACAAATGGAGTTTTTTTTTACCATATGTTACTCTCTGTTAAAAACGACGAGAAGCAATTGACACTTTTTAAGTAGTGGCGCGGGTTTAGGGAAGACAACAATAACACAATGTTTGTATGAGGCTCTTGATAATAAACCAGGTGAAAATCCAGACGAGTTGAAAGTACTGAAATTTGCTCCAGACACAAGACAAGAGGACTGCATAACCATTACCAATTACATGCAAACAAAATTGTCAAGAGAAATTGAACTCAAGAAACCACGCACTCTAACCTAAATGTCCAATTGCAACATCAAAAACAATATTCGGACATAATATGACAGCATTGCATGATGGAAAAAAACTTACAGGAGATAGCCCAGAGGGCACTTTGATTTTTATTTTATATTGGGCACAAACGTATCCCTTTTTATGGTGTTTTGTTTTTTCTTCTTCTTGTCTTTCCAGAGTTCTAACGATGTGTTACTTACAAGAAGAAGGTCAAGCTCTTTAAGCCGGTAAGATTACAAGAAAGAAAGCAGACCTGCCCGTCGCTAAACACTTCTCCTCTCCCGGACACACAACAGATGACATGTTAGTGTCCGTAGTTAGAACAGGTTTCAAAAGTACCACGGATAGACGCAGCGCGAAGGGTCGACTAATTTTCAAATTCCAAACCCTTCAACCACGCGGCATGAACATTGACTTTAGTTTTTATTTAGACTTCATCCGCGCGCGCTACAATGTTGCGACATGGCGACATTTGGAACATTTAAACAGCTGACGCGAGTTTTCAGTTAACGGCTATTCACTGAACTTTCAGTTTCAAAAGCGCTTTAATAACATTTTTTAAACATATTCATTTCATACGATTGGCGCTACACAGTTCATAACTATTAAGATTACAAGAACTCGTTTGAATTACGGGTTGTAGTAATCTTGAACAAGTTATCTAAAAAAATTAACAAGTTCTTAAACCATCTTCATCATCTGTTATCTATCAACCATCTAGTTTCCTGTGTAGGCATGTCTTTAATTATCCTCTTTCTTTATTGTTCATTCTCACCGCGTCAAGAGCAACAACTAGTTGCAAATTGTTGAGACACTCTTAAAAGAGCGCTTTCTTGTAATAAAATACGCCCAAGAGAACAAAAGAAACGATTAATTGTTTAAGGTTTGAACCCCTTTAACCAATAGGCCATTTCCGAGTTGCCTTTAGCCTCTCTATCAAAGCGAGGCTTAAGGTGCGAAACCTTTCATATGAAAATCAGTTTTCATTCACATGCAAATAAGTTTTATTTGCATGTGAATGAAAACTGATTTTCATATGAAAGGTTTCGCACTTAGCCTCGCTTTGATAGAGAGGCTAAAGGCAATTCGGAAATGGCCTATTCAAAGTTGTTAATGTAAGTTTCAATCTGATTGCGTAATTCGCCCAACTTTGATATGGGAGAGAGAGGAAAAAACGATGCATTCTTTTCAAGTTCTCCAAATTGGCCCGAAAATGGTTGAGTGTCTCAAGTCTTTTTGCAACTAGTTGGAGAATTTTTTTTTCGGATTTAAATACCATTTAAATACCATTATTTTACCATTTAGGGTTCGCAATGTATTACTGGACGATTTAAAGTTAACTGAATGCGAGAGCCTTGTTACGGTGGAGCAGTGTAACTTCTTTTTTCGCGGTTAGCAAGATCTGCAAGATTTAGATTCAGATTTGCGTTTCCCTTCCCGAGAAAGTCGTCCCGAATCAAATAAATTAAAGACTTGTGCCTAAGACTCTGCACATTATTAACATCATAGTGAAGTCTAGTATATTGATTAATGGTTGCATTTGTTTTACAGTGACGAGGCAAACTTACCATAGAAAAGGGATCAGGGGTCTCGAGTAAGTAGAACGTTTTATTATTTATAAATTTATTTATTTATTTATGTATTTATTTAAGTATTTGTTTATTTATTAATTTATTTATTAGAATTTAACTTCTCCATTTCGTCAATTCTCGTGAACACGTGAACACGAGAAATTTAAGGTCTTACACCACACGGAGGATTTCAGTTTTGATTTAATTTCACCAAAAAAAATCTGCATTTTCGGGAAAATTGCGGTTTAAAAATTTTACGCAGTCAGAATTACCCAGCTCGACCTCGAAGTAAAGCAACGCAAAAACGTACTGTTGGTATAAAACGAAAAAAAAACGCTAAAACAAATAAAGTAAAAGAGAAAAATAGATCACAAAGCAAAAAAAAACTTTTGAGGTTTTTTACCAAGTTAAACCAATTCCATGTCGGTGTAATCATCGACATAAACGGAAGCATAACTGTGCTTTTGTCCGCGTTAAAACGGGCCCGGCATAAGCAATAAGCACAAGCGCATGTATAAGCGTAAGGATCAATGTCATGCTTATGTCAATGTCCTTGACGCAAATTCTTATTCTTCCGCCTATGCTTTAGCCTGATTCTCAGACGGTCGGAGGTCGCTCGCACTCACTCTCTCCTCTCCTCGTCTGAGGTCCTTTGTTTTTGATTGTTTTGGGATTGTTATTGACGTCATCTGACCGTTGAACATTTCCACCAATCAGGAGTGGTTGTTAGATGGGTTTTTTCCACAACAGGATTTTCAAGAATGCTGAACGTACTCTGATTGGTAGAAATATTCAACGGTCAAATGACGTCAAGAACAAGCTCTCAAACAAAGGACATCAGACGAGGAGAGAAGGGAGTGAGTGCGAGCGACCTGGGACCGTCTGACAATCAGGCTACCTATGCTTATGCTTATATCGCTGGTGAAAACCAGGCTTCGTGGCTTTATTTTTGCTTTATTTGACATTTTGTTTCTTGTAGCATCACACTCGTTCACAAACAAGCGAGGTGGCTGGAAAGAAAACCAACCTACAGCCTAAACCCAGGCCCAAGACCGCGAGTATGTGGAATGTGATTTTTGGAAATTATTGCGATAGAAGTTAATTACAACTCCTTTATTGCTAATATGTTTGCAGGCATAGATAACTCGATAAAACATAACCGATCATCGTGTGGGGTTAGACAGGGCATGTTGTTGGAGCTCACTTTAGCTTTGTTTTCTTATTGGTTTAGAAATTCTGTGCAATATTTTCTGACCAATCAAAGTAAAGATGTTTATTTCAAGGTCAATCTCTTGCCCAAACCTCGTCCCAGCGCGGTTTCAGTTGGGTTGCGTACCTTTTCCCATACAGTACTCATACAGTACTCGGCTAAAACATTGAGAACAATTAGAATCTTGCATCTTCCAGTGCACTTTGAAAACAAGTTGAGTTGGAAATTTAACCGACTGTACCAAAAGACTGAAAATCGCTCGCCTTCGTATTTCAATTATGTACCGCATAACATTTTTGCTAGACTTAACTTAACAATGCCGTTACTATGCGAAGCCAAGCCGAGAAGCCAAGCGAAGTATTGGTACCTAATTGTTCTTTATCAATTAGAGCCTGCCTCGTTCCCAGGTGTCCCACCTTATTCTAGCGCGGAGCGCGTGGAATTGTGGGACTGATGCATCCTTTCCACACGACGCTCCGCACACCCTGTTTCCCCTCGCTAAGATCGGTGCCCGGAAACGAGGCAGAATTAGAGACGTGTTGACTTGAGTGTCGTAAAACCAAAACCAAAGTAATTGCTCTAACCAATCAGAACTCGAAGCAAATACATTTAGCCGGCGCCAAGCCCGGCAAAACTCGTGCGAGTAAGTCACAATTTGGTTTAGCATAGCAATGCAATACCAAAGCAATCGCGAAATTAGTTTGGACATTCAATTGAAAACCGTTCTATAGCATATAACAGAAGCTCATAAGAGATAAGCTTCTGCTTAGGATTATTGAAATTTTATTAACAATGGACTTTTGTCTTGTAATTTCAGCAGTAAAAAGCTCCTCCACAGGGGGTGGCTCAGGTGTGGCGGCCAAAACGAGACCTTTATCTGCTCATTTGTCACAACCCAAGCCTTGGAGCAAACCACCTCCAGCTTTCGATACAAGCAAAACCAAACGGCAACTGGATCTCATAGAGAGAGACTTAAAACGGACAACAAAAACGCTCCAGGATCGACTTGGCATCTCCAAACAGGGCTTTGTGTGAATCGAGAAACATTTTACTGAATGTTTTTAACCCTATCACGCTCAAATTGCAAGGTCACGCTTCGCGTCAAATAATTGGTTCAGTGATGTTAGACCGATGAAGTTTGTGAATGAAGTCCTGAAGTTAGAGCAGTTTTCAGTTGTGTATCGAAAGTAATTTAGCGATTATTTTTACATTTCATTTACCAAAATAAGGGCAGTCCCTCTCATCGAGGCTTATGTGCTCTGGTCGCGGTCAAGTTCTTACAAGTTCTTAATGTGTCAGCTGACAAACCCCACTCTTAAAAGAGTTAATATTTGGGGCTGTAGCCAACATGGCGGGCAAATTGTTCCATTGTTTTATAGTTCTAGGTAGGAAGCTGTACTGAAGGTAAGTTTTCTTCTCGTTAGGTATTCTATAGGATTTAGTGTGAGTATTTCTGGAGTATCTCGTAAGTGGTATCAGTTCTTCTTTCTTTGTTTTGCATTTTGCATTGCTACGCTTTATGATTGGCTAAAACAATCTCGCGCAACTTGAATTCTTAACGAATCAGAAGTAAAACCAAAACCAATGGTGGCTTGCCTGCACGCGTTTTCCCGCGATTGGCGGCGGCTACATGTATTTGCTACGAGTTCTGATTGGTTCATTGGATTGTCTGTGTCTTTTGTGATTGGTCGGGTGATTACTTTGTTTTGGTCAATTGAAAACTGCTCTATATATTCTGCTAATATATAGAGATAGGCTTAGCCTAACAGCGTCGCTCTGTGAACAAGCTTAACTAAGGTGAAAGGTCGGAAGCACTAGAATTAAGATTGACGAAAGCTATTTTTCAATTTTAGCAAATCTCTAAAACAGTAAGCTTATCACGCGACCGTCTGCACAGTACATTCAGACCGTACAAAAGTTCACAAAAACAACTATATCTCTGTCTAGAATAACTAGTACGACTAATTTCCGAATAAAATACACTTGTTGCTTGTCAGAAATTGCCCGAGAAACTAATTTTAAAATCAAAATTGCAAATTTGCATAAGGCGATGCGAGTGAAGATAGAACTGTACTATAAAATCTTGTTTTGTTTACATAAAATCGCTTTTCAACCTATGTAATGAATGAACAAGCACATAAAAATGGACAACACAATCTTCTTTCGAAAAAAGTTATTCAAATCTCCATTAATTTATGTTTAAAAGCACCAGAATTAAGATTGACGAGGGCTATTTTTCAATTTTGGCAATTCTCAAAAACAGTTAGCTTATTACGCGACCGTCTGCACAGTACATTTAGACCGTACAAAATTTCACAAAAACAACTTTTTCTCCGTGTAGAATAACTAGTACGACTACTTTCCGAATAATATACACTTGTTGCTTGTCAAAAATTGCCCGAGAAACTGATTTAAAAATAAAAATTGCAAAAAATACACAAACATTTTTGAATAAAGGGGCCGAGAGTGAAGATAGAACGGTACCATAAAATCAAAGTCTTGTTTTGTTTATATAAATCGCTTTTCAACCAATGTAATGAATGAACAAGCACATAAAAATGGACAACACAATCTTCTTTCGAAAAAATTTGTTCAAATCTCCATTAGTTTATGTTTAAAAGCAAAACGTACTATTTATAGGTCATCGAGGCCGAGCTGATTGTCTTCGATGAAAGAAATCATGAGTTGACAACTGAATTTAAGCACGTTTTAAAAAACCTAATTATTCAAAATTTAAACCTTTTTAAATGCAAGCCAAAATTGCACAATATAGAACAGTAAAGTAATGATACTAGCTTCAAGTTAAGACGAAATCAGGTATAAAAATAAGCTTAAGCACTTAGCTCTATATTCCTCCAAAACGCTTGTCTTGCAGAATTACGCAGCCTGAAATGCGGTCTTGACGACTGTTTGAGAAATGTGAAACCTGTCTTGAACAGCAAACCGCGGATAAATGCCGGGAAAAACAACTTTGCAAATGGTTTTCTCGGCTAAACTCAACAGTTAACCACTAACTCAACAAGAGTGTTGAGCGTACAGCTGACGTGACATTCGGCTGTGTAGCCGCGCGAAAAACGTTCGTACGGACAGACAGACAGACATGACAGACGCCGCCCGCGAAACATTCCGCTGGCCATGACCATGAAAAATGACGGCATGGGTTCTATGAGTATGGCGCTCCGCGCAGGCGTTCGGCTCACAGAGCTCCGCTATTAAAATTTACCGACCCCTTCTTTATTTTGCCCTTTGGTGTTGTTTGTTTTACAATACATGCATGTATTTTCAAAAAAGCATTTGGGATATTTGTTTGCACTTTGGACTTTGTGCATCCCTAAAAAATTAAAGGGGTTGAGATAGCCTTGGAAATTACAGAAAGCAGTGAACACACTGATTATTATTTTTGTCTCTTATACACCACTTTATTCAGTATGAAAAAATGTATTCAAGCTGAGATATTAAGAATATCAAATGTAATTGAATATTTATCGACCAGTCAGGAGCACCAACCAACTTGACATGTTTCAACTTGTTGCGAAACCTTGTCTTAGGCTGTCACGGGCTCTCTGTGCGACGAACGACACGAATACGTTTTAATTTAACATATAAATGAAGTCCAAGTCATGTATTTTGTTGTTTCGTAAGAATGTTGCATTTGATATAAATTGGACAGTCTAATTCGTTTAGGGATAGACTGAAGGAATTTCGTTTATATTTTAAACATTCTTAACGTGGCGTCCGGCTTAAAGATGCACAAAAAGAACATTAATTTTAAATACTAATTAACTACATTATATCAAAAACATGATACACATTGGAAATAAAAAGCAAATTTTCACAAGGTTCGTGAGCGTTTTGTTTATACTGCTGCTTTGTTGACTCTTAATTTGTAAACCCGGTTTTTGTATTGAAAATACATATAGTGAACCAATATAGACTACCATTTTAATAGTAGGCGAAAAGGATTTAGGGATATTCATAATTAGTATATACTGAAACAGTGGATAGCATTGTTGGCGCGCTCTGATTTGCGCGCGAAAATTGTAATCGTTGACAGGAATAAATAGTTAGAAATCATCATTTTCGTGCTATATTATCTCGCTGTTTTAGAAATCCCAACGACAATACGTTTAGACGCGATCTTGCTGGCGATGCAAGCTATGCAATGATCTTGCGCGTGCGCTGTGCTATCTCATGGGATCTCCCGCTCTGGTAGTCATCTGATAGAATCTCAAATTTTACTGCACATAAACCACAGGACAATCAACACGACCTTCGAACGCGATTATCTCGCTGTTTTAATACATACTACACCGCTAGCCACCTCCACTTCGGTGAATAGCTGTTGATTAAACTCATTCCTATTAGTGAGAATGTAGACAATCGGGGTGTCACAGAAGCGAATATTATCGTTTTATTGTATCAATTTTAAATTCATGTGGAGGTAAGCCGTGAAGTCTTCAGGTAAAAACGTCCTGGTTGACATCTCAACGGAAGACGTCAGTGTTTGTTTGTTTGTTTAATAGACATTTTCGCTGGTAAAGTTTTCTGTAAAGTTTCAGGATAATGATGTTAATGGTATAACGACTGCTATGTTGGTAAACTAAAGTAACATCCTCCAAGAGGCAAGGAGGGGGGAAATCGCTGAAAGAAGTGAATGCAGGCGCAGAAGAATATGCAGGGCGTCCAGCCATGGGCTACGCGCACCTCATTCCTTTCTTCATTATTTTTTTCAGTAGCCCTATATGCATATGATCATTATTTTATAAATAATCAGAAACACGACAGAAATAAATCCCTTGTAATTCACTCGAGGGATTGTAATGATAACCCTTCAACCCGCCGAGGATGTCGCCAAATTACCCGGCGCCTAATCAAGCCTTTAACTCTCCCGATACTTAGCGGATCAATTAGTTCAAAGCAGACCGTGGCATTGAATGAATGGGTAAATTGGCAGATGAAATGGTACAAGGCCAACATTTTGTTATGACAAAGGGACCGCTGTCTTGCAATCTTATCGACAACTGTCAAATAACTGCGAAGAGCTTAAAAATAACAGCACGTATATGACCCTGGGTTTTGTATCTGCACAAAACCACTAAGAATACGGGAACTCATCTGCAATGGCTCGAAGTGCGAACGGCCGTGCTTTTGTTAACGTTTTACTCTTTCTGACTTTCATTATTGGTAGTTCACATGGACAACACCCGTTGCCGACGAAGATAAAAGCGACGGTAAGCTTAACTTTTCTTAAGAAGCACAGACGAGCTAGTATTCACAAGCAGATAGCTATATTTAACGCATGGAGATTTAATTCCGAGGTCATTTTGTACTCATTTTAATTCCGAGGTCATTTTGTACTCACCGTCATTTATACTGAAAAAAAAGTCAGAACGATATTCCCCTCAGTACGTTTTCACAGCTGTATTTTAAAACAGCTCTAAGAAGTACAGAACTCGCCAGAACTTACATGTATAATGCACTTATCATTGGCTTTCCCGGGGGTTGACCCCCGGGACACCCCCGGGAATTTGTTTTCACAATCAAACAAAAACCTGCTAAATCCCCGGGGTGTAGGGCATAAAATTCACGCCAAATACCCCTCCCCCAGGGGCTAAGAAGCCAGGATACCTTTATTTTCACTGTATATGTACAGTAACAACAGACAATTATTTTTGCTCTCCTTGCACTAATCATGATACAGCGTCCATGGTACCAAATGTGACAGCTTGGCACCTCCTTATCACACTTTATCATGAACCAGAAAATAAAAAATCAGTTCACCAATAGGCCTGATAGCTCAGTGGATAACTGAAAGCAATGCACCGGTAATCGCAAGGCTGTTTTTCAGGTTTCTTTGCAACTGATCAGGTTATTAGTTCATTGCTAGGAACACGGATTTCACTCATATGTATCATCATCAGTAGTTGTTGTGTATTGTTATTTAATATATTCCCATTCAAGTGATACAAATTGTTCAACAACTGGAATTTTATGTTTGAGAAAAGTGATCATTTTGCCTTTGCCCGAAATTCATTGACAACTTAAGCCGACAAAAATCTGAGTATTTCAGCAACTGAGGACGCCGCCACAAATCTCATGACCCATCCCTTTCTATGTTTTCAAAGGTCTCATGAAAACCTAGTTATCAAAGCTATTATTACATTTTTAGACTTAAATACCTGCAGGGCATCTATTCAAACATGTCTAGTACACAACATCTCTTGCCACCATTCTGTGATAGTAGGCTTCATCAGAACGTGCCCCTTGGATTGTGGACAAGGAAGCAATTTGTTTTCATCTTTAGTTTTTGTATGTGCAAATCCCGGGGGTGCATCCCAGGGGTCTGGCCTATTTGTTTCCAAAACCAAACAATGTCCCTACCCCGCGGGGCAAAAAAATTGTTAAAAATGTACTATTCCCCGCATGTTCCCGGGGGTTTCCCAGGGGGTGTTCCAGGGGTCAACCTCCGGGAAAGCCAATGATAAGTGCATAACTTCAAAGTTGATCGTCGCTTGCTCTGCAGTTTAGTTTTACATTATTTGTCAATAATATGTACTTATTGACTAAGTGGGAGGGTCGGATGGGAAAATATTTGGCTCGAGGTCATGGCGCACGGACCGAGCGCAGCGAGGTCCGTGCGCCATGTCCGAGAGCCAAATATTTTCCCATCCGGCCCGACCTAACTTAGTCAATAAGCATTTTATCATATGACCAATTTGGAGACAAAATTACTTGAAATTTTAATGCGCGCGGACGTCCGCTTTTGTAGTAGGGCCGTACGGCTTTTTTCGGCCCCGCTCGCGCAAATGCGTACGGCCCTCATACGGGACTTTCATCAATGGTTTTGCAAAGAAAAGGTTCGCAGGGCCGTACGGGTCATATGATAACCCCCTTTATGAAACTTTACATCGCGTTTCTGTCGCTAGGAATTTAATTAAGGTATTCGAAGACGCCTAGAAGTTCTCTATTATTTTGGTTGCAGAAAACGCCGTGTGACAACACATGCACCGTAACATGTCCGATTCAAGGTCCTGCTGGCCCCCCAGGCACTCCGGGAACACCAGGTACCCCAGCAGTTCCTTCACCCCAGGGAATTCCCGGGCGTGACGGTCGGGACGGTGTAAAAGGAGACGCAGGTCCCCCAGGTCAGAAGGGGGAACGTGGTGATGAGGGATTCAATCGGAGGTGGAAACAGTGCGTGTGGAATTTGGGCACAAATGGTGATTCTAAAGACAACGGAAAAATTCACGTAAGTATTGTTGCCGCCTTCCCAACTCCCCCCCCCCCCCCCCCCCGTCCAATATTCCCAATAGCATTTCAAAACAATAGTTTATGCAAAATTTGGGTGGCAAACAAAGTGTAAATTATGTAAGGGTTAGACAATGAACGCGAGTGTTCTATGGGATATATTGCCTCGAGCTTACGCCCTCGTGGCACTTCTTTCTAATGCGAAAGGCGCTATATCCCATAGGACACGAGCGTTCATTGTCTAACCGTCTTAGAAAATGGTCATATCCGCGAAGAAAACATATGTTATGCAGATTGTATTTGTGAGCGTATTTTAATTGTGTCATTCACACTTGGGAATCACGTTGTTATTTTGTTTTGGATGTCGCTGTAATGTTGGTATAGAATTTTACGAATAACAATGTTTTTCTTTCTTTGGAGCTTTGTTTATTCTTTGTCGTTTTGATGCTCATTTGCTCCGGCTATGAGCCAGTATGCAGAGCTCGAGGAACTTGAGGCCATCCTTGCCACTCAAGAGTTACTTGTGCTTTTGAGAGCGTAGACATATGCGAGTGCTTGGGGCATGAATTCGATAAAAGTGCACGTTTGAACGAAATTGAGCAAAGAGAAAGAGACAGAATTCCAAAGCACGGTGAGACCAGTCTTTCGGTTGTTTCGGTGTGTACCGAAGGATAGATGACGTAAAACAAAAGGAACAAACGTTAAGTCGAATTTGGTTTTGTTATTTTGGTGATTAATGTCTTGCTTAAGTTATGTAAAGCGAAAACTTCAATAGGTGGTTTTCACGTTACGTCACGGCGGCCATGTTGGTGCACACCTAAAAAGGAATTTTAATGAACTTCTTTTGTTATGTGCACCAACATGGCCGCCATAGCTTTCGTCATTTGAGTCCCATAGGACCGAAAGTCACGTGAGTCATTAGTATGCTCTATTTTTTCATTAGTATGCTCTATATAGAACATACTAATTAGGCTTTTAGACAAAGGAAAACAAAATATCCATTAGTATGTTCTTTATAGAGCTTACTAATGAGTAGTTATTTTACCCCACAATTTCCCTGGGCTTCAAAGCCCCCGCCTCTTGACATAATTTAAGACAGTTTATGTAAGGGTTAGACAATGAACGCGAGTGTTCTATGGGATATAGTGCCTCGAGCATAGATAGAAGTCCACGAGGGCGTAGCCCGAGTGGCACTTCTATCTAATGCGAGAGGTGCTATATCCCATAGGACACGAGCATTCATTGTCTAACCGTCTTAGAAAATGGTCATATCCACGAAGAAAACATATGTTATGCAGATTGTATTTATGAACGTATTTTAATTGTGCCATTCACACTTGGGAATCACGTTGTTATTTTGTTTTGGATGTCGCCGTAATGTTGGTAGAATTTTACGAATAATAATGCTTTTCTTTCTTTGGAGCTTTGTTTATTCTTTGTTGTTTTGATGGCTCATTTGCCCCGGCTATAAGCCAGTATACAGAGCTCGAGGAAGTTGAGGCTGTACCTGCCACTCAAGAGTTACTTGCTTTTGAAAGCGTAGACATATCAGAGTGCTTGGGGGATGATATGAATTCGACAAAAGTGCACGTTTCCAAAAGTCTACGACAGTGAACGAAATTGGGCAAACAGAAAGAGACAGAATTCCAAAGCACGGTGAGACCAGTCTTTCGGTTGTTTCGGTGTGTACCGGAGGATAGATGACGTAAAACAAAAGGAACAAAGAACGACAATAATACAAATGCAAAACAAGACCAAAAATACAATACCTCACAAACAATAGAAGACAATGAGTACCGGTACACGAAGAAAGACCCAGTCTTTCGTTTAATATTTCCTAAAAATTGTTAAGTCGAATTTCGTTTTGTTATTTTGGTGATTAATCTCTTGCTTAAGTTATGTAGACTATGTAAAGCGAAAACTTCAAATAAAATTGTCATTGTTGTTTTCGTTTACATTAGCAGCCTGTAATTCATTAGTATGCTCTATATACTCATTAGTATGCTCTATTTTCTCATTAGTATGCTCTATATAGAGCATACTAATTAGGCTTTAAGACAAAGGAAAACAAAAGAATTCATTAGTATGTTCTATATAGAGCTTACTAATGAGTAGTTATTTTACCCCATAATTTCCCTGGGCTTCAAAGCCCCCGCCTCTTTACATAATTTAAGACAGTTTATGGGATATAGAGCACACAAATACTGGGCACTGATTGGCTGAGTGGGTGTGACCATTTTCTAAGGGATATAGAGCACACAAATACTGGGCACTGATTGGCTGAGTGGGTGTGACCATTTTCTAAGGGCAGTTCGAAAATAGAGAATTTGCTTCTTTCTCATGCCCCGAGTTCGACCGAGTTCTCTATTGTGTATGTAAATAAAACATTTTTTTTTTCAGGAATGCGAGTTCAACAAAAAGAGAAGCGACACGTATCTGCGCGTTGTTTACATGGGAAATACACGAATAACAAGTTGCTCAAGCTGCTGTAAGAGATGGTACTTTACATTCAACGACGTAGAGTGTCGCGCACCAGCCGCCATTGACGGCCTTGTTTACCATGGCAGTCATATGAATATCCACCGCTCGGCCAACATTGAAGGTTACTGTGGTGGAATAAATCTTGGAAAAGTGCGCGTTGGTTTCCACTTGGAGAACTGTAAGGCGCATACTGCTACTGCTGATGCTCACACGAGCTGGAACGCAATAAGCAGAATCATCATAGAGGAGGTCGAGCCTCCGGTTCTTTGACACTTTACCTCCCAAGAGTGCCAAATATAAAAATTCATATAAAATCCCAAATTTCATTTGTTAAAATTAAAAAAAGAAAAAAAAAAAAACAAGTGGCGCCATGCTGAAGAGGTTTCATTTGAATAATCACACCATAGGATTTTGTTGACAGACTCAAACGCTAGGGCAGTACGCAGCTCTTACATGGTCTTCTCTGATTTGCTGAGAAAACAATACAACAAACAACACAATAATGGACCCTAATATAAACGCAGGTCCAATGAAATTAGAGGTTGTTAAGAGCTGCGTGGTATCTGAAAGTTAGAACTACATCACATTGTCTCCATAATTTACTCTAAAGTGAAAAGGTTAACTCTCTTAGCTTATTCCTGAAAATAGAGAATTCGAAATCTTACAATTGTGATTGTTTTCGTTAAGGGGAGAATTACACCTCAATGTTATTTTTCCACTACTTGAGATCGGTTTTATGGAATTATCTCGTTAATGTTTCCTGTAATTGAAAAATGACATCATAGGTTTGAAAACGAATGTTATGAAATGTTTTGTGATTGTTTGGTGATTGAGTGGGTGTGCGAGAGGAGAAGAAAGGGCGGAGCTGAGGAGGAGATTTGTGAACTTTAGAAAAATAAGAAACAATCAAGATTGACGAAGTTTTAAAATTAGAATATAAAGTTAATAATTAGTAGATGGACGCCAAAACAGACAATCGACAGCTGCTTTTAATATAAGAAATTATCAAGAAGTGAACATGAACGAAATAAAATGAACTAAAATTAATGAGTGGCAATGTAGTTGGTGTTGATACATAGAAAAATTAAAATATCAACAACCTCAGCCTTTAATGTACATGTGGCTCGATCAGAAACTATTCTCTTCATATTCAACCTCTTGGTTTCTTCTGAACTTTCTCGCCACTTTTATTTCCCTTATATTAATGTATTTTACTCATTGAAATGGAAAATTAGCTTTAAATAAAAATGAAAAAATATTTATAATAAAACTTTTTATCAAGGAATCATCGAGTAACCTCGTCCCCAGGACTCCTTTCACATCCAAAATGGCGATGGAGGGGAAACAAAGAATGCACGATTACTCCAACAAACCGTTGATAATGGCCGGATCGGGGATTCCAGACCTAGATTAGTATTAATACTTGAAGTGAATCAAGTGAAACGGTAAACTGATCCTTACGGCAGAAAAACAGAAGCAGAAATAAGATTTAATTTCTGGGATCGTTTGGGTAACCAATATGAGCTATGATTGGTTAATGGTTGCCTTTGGAAACCATCAAACTATGGCAACTAACGTTGGTTACCAAAACGATCCCAGAAGCCTTGTGCCGAAAGCTGGTGCTCAGTCTCCGCGAAGCTTCTGGGGAGTGGAAAAGAGAGGAGTCCGAAATGTACTTATAATAATCCCAAAGCTGGAAGTTTCGAGAGGTGAAAATCCCCCCTCCCCCCCCCCCCCAGTAGTTTCTGACAGTTTAGTTGATTGTAAAGGCTCTCTAATGCCTTCCTATTTCTCGAAGATGATTAGCAGTATTTGGATTGACGCAGCTGAATGTGGCAAAACTTTAATGTGTTTAATTTTCAAATCTACGTAAAACAAATAAAACGCTCTTTAGCGAGTACATACATTTGCACTTGTCACCTCTTTTCATTCAAAATGATCATTTTAAGTTTCCTTCCGTTCCATTTTATCATCCTGGGATATATTGAAATAACTTACAGCTTTGAACAACGCTACCTGATCGGAGCAATTAACACCGTTTCACACTATAAACTGAATGGGCACCAAATAAAGATAGTGAAGGGCTCCACTCTGTTGTCCTGTGGTCAGTCGTGTCTAGCGGTGCCCGGATGCGTTTCAACGAACTTTGGTGTTTCGGATGATAATAAGCTTGTATGCGAATTGAACAATCGTGGTGTTTCATTGCTATCTAACGAGGAACTGACATATGCAGAAGGATTTACATTTTCTCTTTATTCCAGCGTTTCTATGATTGGCACTGATATTAAGGTAAGTGTTTTTTACTAAAACTTTCAGTGATCGACTGGAACTTCTCTAACTTATTTCTTACGGCCTTTAAGGACGGGAAACATAAAGATGTGTTCTCCTTGCACTAACTGAAATGTTGGGATCCCTTAGTACTAGTAAATTAGTCCACTTAACAAGCGTTACCGACATCGAGTGGCGACAAGCGTTGCCGACATTATCAGTAGTAATAGCGGCATGTCTACGAAATATGACTTTTATTTACTTCTTTTAAATAAGCTTCCTAAACAGTTGTCACCTTTGCTACTTTAACCTACAAGCTTGTTTAGAAAGTTTTACTGATATTAAGATTGAACTGCGTACACTTTTGTTTTTCCAATGAGAACGTCTTATTTTGACTTGAGGCTGAGCTGGGACTGAACGTATTCTTAGTTTTTGGCGATTGGAGCCTGAAAACGTTCAAGAAAAATAAAAAGATAAATTGTGTAGTATTTCAGTAAATCTTAATACTGAAGAAAGGAATAAAAATGGACCAAGTTCAACCAATTTCCTAATTTTTAAACAAATTTGTAAATGACTTGCAGCGTAAACCATTGAAGCATTTTTGGCTCAGTTGGACTGTATATTTTCTCTGACTAAATTGTTACACTTTACTGAACTTTCAGTTAGATAACTATAAAAACAAGAGGGAAAAAAAAAGGACGTTCTTAACATAAATATCACCTCGGCTGTGTTCTTAGCACATTCTTATAATTTCGGCCAATCCCAGCCTCAACGTTCTTATTGAAGGTTCTTATAAAAAAGAAAGTGTTATAAGGTATAAAATTGTTTGCATAACCGCATTTGTTTTGTTCACTTCTCGCTTATCAGGAGCCTAGAACAGCTTAGAAACCCTTTAGCTATGTTTGACCTAAAAATTGAATGTCATTTTAGGGACACTGTCTTGCTGAAATATCATGTTTTCATGATAATGGCCAGGAGATTGCTTTACTGCGCCTTTCAATAACATGCGGAATTTGAAATTCAAATCTCCACCAACAGTTGCGTTATTCCCTGCCGTCAATTATAATTAATACGAAAGCCAACAGACCATGTAAAAATGAAACAAACAAAACGGATCGAAATCTACCAATCATAATGCACGGACGTGACCTTCTGACATCACTGAAGTGAAGATCTGTTTCCTGAGGGGTAAGCTAAGATGATTGACGGCAGTGTAAAACGCAACTGTTCGCGGAGATTTGAGTTTCAAATTCCGCATGTTATTGAAAGGCGCAGTAAGCTTGCTTCATTGGTTTAAACTAGCAATGAATGATCGCAAAGAATGTGAACTAAAATTCCAAAATAACGACTAAAAAACTAAACATTCTACCGGAATCGAAACTTTGATTTTTTGACCGCCTGTCACGAAATCAACATTAATGAACTATAATCCACTTCCATCCTTGTAATCCTGCACTTTTTCTCCATACTATCGCTTCTGTTTTGCTCTATAGAATTTTTCAATCCAATTTCGTTGTATATTTGGTGGCATTTGGCAAAATGACGTTTAACATGGAAATTAAATGAGCAAAATTTGGTTATTTCGGTGGGACAACGTCCCTTTAAGAAGTAGATATACAGATGTCTAAATTAAGCCGTAACAGACACGGTCGACTATTTAACTATTATAGCGCGAAAGCGCGCGTGACATCGCCTAATGAATGAGTTACCAGTAATCGGATACCTGTGTTATACGCGAAGGATTCTGGGATCGCTAGCCGGGGGGCAAACATTGCAAGTCGCTAGAAGGAAATGTATGGTGTAAAGTTGTTTCTTCGTCAAAAACTTCGATTTAGAGACGAGAATAACGCTTTTTCGCCGTTATTTTATCCGAAATGGAGTTGAGCAAAGTTGATACGTGTAAAGTGTACGTTTTTGATTGAAAATGTGATAAAATCTATCGATAAACTCTCTTGCTTGCGTAATTATTACGGGTTGATTGTGAAATAAAGTGTAAAATGGGGGTGACAGGCCTGCACGACTCTTACCTCGTGTTTTTACATGTAATGCCATTTGCTCCTTGTACATGTTATCAGTGGTATAGTACTTTTTGTTTCATGTTTGTTATGGAGGATTTTATAGTGTTGAGTGGACAAGGGGTCAAGTCTATCTGTTGTGCTTTCCCGTGGTGTTTTCTCTTAGCTTCTCTTGTAAAATTTGACCTCTTTTAGCGTCCTTTTTTGCCTGGTGGTTGGTTTGTTGTTTTCGCCATTATTGGCATGTAGGTTTTATGTAGGAAAGGTTTAAGCTTCTCTAGCTTTTCTCTCAGAAATGATTTGATGGCCGTGAATGTATTTCCTGCGCTATTTTGTCACGCTGGGCCCAGCCATTTCAGTTTTCGTCGTTGCAGGATATTAATTTTGCAGATCCATTTAGCAAGCTTAGCAGAGAGAGTTGAAGCTTAAAAAGAAAACTGTTGAACTTGTAGAGAGTTGAAGTTTTCGGAAGTTTGCCTCAGTCAAGGCTGTGATCTAAATATCCATTCGCTTTGCTTTATCGTCTTTGTCGTGAAGCTCGATGTTTATAATTCCTCCGTTAGCAATTTTGACAGTCTAGCGACTGTTATGTTTATGCCACTATATGATTTCATCACAGACAAAACCATGGTATCGGTTTTCCTCTCGAACCTCATCAGTTGCCGCGTTTGTGATTTGCTAGTTGCTACCTTTAGAGAAACGCATATTTTTGTTGAGAACGGTTCAAAATCAACCTTACGCAAGCAAGAGAGTTTATCGATAGATTTTATCACATTATTCAAACAAAAACTTATACTTTACACGTATCAACTTTGCTCAACTCCATTTCCGATAAAATAACGGCGAAAAAACCGTCATTCTCTTCCCAAAATCGAAGTTTTTGACGAAGAAACAACTTTACACCATACATTTCCTTCTAGCGACTTGCAATGTTTGCCCCCTAGCGATTCCAGAATTCTTTGCGGATAACACAGCATCCGATTACTGGTAACTCATTCATTCTTAGCCGACTCGACTAAAATTAGACGATATCACGCATGCTTGAGCACAATAATAGTTTTATAATTCAACACATTGATAACGAAGTACAGTTTGAACAAAAAATATCGAGGTCGGTCCGGTCATTTTTGCATTCTCTTGTCAAAATACGAAATTTACCTCCATCGTTGGATATACGTCATGTAGACATAGCGTATATCGATAACCTTCTGACCATTTTGGTCAGTGTATTAATGTGTTGAATTATAACAGTGATCATGTTCCTCTCTTCAGTTTGGTGTACTGTTTAATTCGCGGTCTTTGTTCTAGGAGGGCTGCAAACAGATAACCTGTCTTAATCAAGGGCAGTGCCATTTTAACCAGGATAAACAAGAATTTAAGTGCACATGTCATCTACCGTGGACAGGAGACAGTTGCGAGACAAAGATAGGTAAGTAAAGTGCCTTGTTAAAGTTACTCTGCACACACATTGACGTCTTCCGGGATAGCGGGCGAATATGATCAACGATGACGTATGCCTGATGCATCCTCTGACTAGTGCGCGCACTTGTTCAGATAGATATTTATAGTCTTGGGGAAGGGGGGAGGGGGAGGGGGCGTGAAAAAGGAGAAGAGGAGAAGGGAAGGAACACCTGCTATAAGGACAGCTGGGCTATTCGCATTACGCCCACTGATCTCCTGGCAATCGAATTATGTCAGCTGTTCGTACGTTTACCAATCCGAAACTGGCGCGCGCTTTTACGCATGGCTGACTCTAGGTGTGGCTGAATTTACTATGTTTAGCAGAATTTCGCGGCCGTCTTCGTCCGCAGAAATGAACAAAAGGGGTCTCTTTCTCCCCAGCTCTATTCTCCCCGACGCATGCTAGGCAGGTTAGAGTTTAAGTGATAATGAGAGTCTAGATATGGGTGCTGGAATTTAAGTTGTATCTTTTTTCAGTTCCATTTTTCACTTATCAGTTTTATTTTAGCCATTTCTCAGCTAGTACGTTATTTTTAACGGACTTCGAATCTCACCTATCAGTTAAAAAAACGCAGCATTTTTAGTTGCCAGTGAAAACGTTTGCCAATTCTCAGTTATAAGTTAAACCCATTCTAGATCTGAATACTTTACCAGTTCTTGCACTCGATAATTTATGGTCTCATTGGTTTATGTGTGACTATGTTTGGTCAATAGACGTTCACTACCACTTCACTACACTTGGAGCCAGGGGGAGATTTGGACCGACCAGCAATGCAGAGTACCAGGGTACCTCACTTGAAGGGATCTTAGTGCAAAACGGCCTACAAACATGGAATGTCCCTATAACGGGCCAATATCACCTTGAGCTGTGCGGTGCTACAGGGGCGAATCATGGCGGTTACTACACTAAAGGAGGAAGGGGAGCCAGAGTAAAAGGAAACGTACATCTTGAGCAGGGGACACAGCTGACAGTCTTAGTGGGACAAAAAGCAACTGGAGGAGGTGGTGGTGGCGGCACGTTTGTTGTATTTGCTGCTGATGGCAGTCCTCTGGCTATAGCTGGGGGTGGTGGTGCGGCTGATATTGTAGATGGTGATCCGGGACAAGCTGGTGAATTGGGGAGTGTTAACGGCGGCAGGAAAGGAAAAGGAGGGAATGTATGCATGTCAGGAGGCTCTGACCTCTCCTTAGTCGGTGTTGGAGGAGGAGGTGGCCTCATAACAAATGGGTGCTGCTTTGAGGATGGCAAATGCAAGAAGCCTTGCCCAGGCAACGACGGAGGAAATCGTTCTCTGCTGGGGGAGAGGGAGGGTATAACAAGAAGGCTCGATGTGCAGGGGGATTTGGCGGTGGTGGAAACTGTGGTGGAGGGGGTGGATACTCTGGTGGTGGTGCTCAAGTTGATGGGAGGAGCGAAACTTTGGATCTTCATGCGGGAGGTGGAGGGTCGTTTGTCCCTAGCGATGATTGGACTGTACTGTCTGGTGATTGTCTCGTTGGAAACGCTTTTGCTACTTTTGAATTGGTATCACTGGATTACTGATTTGAATTTCTTATTTTAAAAGACACGAAACACTTGAAACTAAGAAATTCTATCATATTTTACTGTGTTTTAATTTGTGTAGTTCTTTAACTAGACGAAAGCTCTTCGTATAAAACTTAGCCTGCATAACAGGCGTTATTGAGGGCGCTCAAGCGGGTTTTGGGGCGCGGGCGTTTTGGGGCGCTGCGCGTTCGCGACCTAAAACCCGCTTGAGCGCCCCAATTCGCCCCAATAACGCCTGTTATGCAGGCTATATAAAACTCTCAATTTATGTACGCAAAATTTTCATTCGCTGCCTGTTGTGTAAGAAATGGCGCGAGGTAAAATATTGTTGTAAGCCCTTTTGCTTAATAAAAGGTTGCATATCTGTTAATTATCCGTCTGAGACTGATAATTCGTCTAGATATAAATTCAGTGTTTAGACGAATAAGGGGGCAAAATTTTTCTGCGCTCAGGCGTCTTCTATTTTCTTGCTTCACGCGGAAAAGGTGAAGCAAAGGAAATAGGACTAAGACGTCTGCACGCAAGCTAATCATTACCGAGATGATAGTAAATCGCATTATGTTTTACATTTTGTTTCACTCAAGCCAGCGAAGTATAAGACAAGCTATTGACGTCTGAAAACGATCCGATCAGAGACACTGGCCTTGAAAAAGAAAGTATGTGTAAGTATCCGAAACAAAGTGAATAAAATTCTAGTGTTCAACTTCCGTAAGTGTACGTATGCTTCTGTCGCAGGTTCGTAGTGTCGTCGTCATGAAAGCTCATCAGTACGTCATGATCCGCACCGTATTTCCTGAATCATGTGGAATAATAACCGGGAATAATAACCCACATCATCACAGTAAATAGATATCTTAACACCAGAACTAACACGATGAACGCTAGTGCCAAAAGTCATGTTAAAGACCGTGGACAATCGCCTTTAAATGGAAGAGATGGAAAGTGGGCGCATTAACTGACTGTACTGGATAACAGACGATCACCAAGCATTTTAATGCTTTTATGCAAACTTCGCGAAACCTTTTAAGGTTTAACAAAACAAACACGTCATGGAACTCCTTTCGACAGTCCGGGGCTTATAATGTTAAAAACGGTTAGGGACATCCCTGGCGTTCTTAATACGTATTGACAGACGAGTAATTTGTCTCTTAATTTATATCTAGACGGAAAATGAAAACGGTTTTTTACTTAGTTTTGCGAGAGGGGTACTGTTCGAAAGCTCAAAATAAGTGAAGGTGAAAGTTATCAGAACAGACAAGTTTTCTTGTAGAGTCAAGCCTCATCGATCGGCTATTTTTCATTTCCCTCCCCTCCCTCCTCTCGCGTTTCCCGCGCTATTCGCCTTATTCCCAACCAGAATGCCTGTTCATAGGCCCCCACGCCTACGGTCTCCGTCCACGATTATGGTTCCTGGCCTTATGGATCACCATTCAGTTATGATCAATAAGGCCTGACTCTACAAGCAAACTCGTCTGTTCTTGATTGTTGTTGATTGTTGATTGTTGATTTTCAGTTCCAGTTTCATTTCAGAATTGCACAAGATTAATTGGACTCTTGAATAATCGGTTTTGTCCTCGTCAGAAACATTAGCGTACATCTAAAATTATGTACAGTTTACAGAAAAAAGGTTTAGTGCCATCGGGTAACTGTTGTCATTTTAGTCCACTGCAGTCAAACAGTTAATTTGCAAACAAATTGCAACATCATTTTTCTCAATTCCATGTGATCAAGGGTAGTTTACTTAGCAACATAATTTTAACATCTTTGAAACTTTATGTTTCCAGGTGTCAACTTCAATCTGATGATATTGAATCTGTGAGCAGATCGAGTAAAATACGTCTGTAGCATTAAGCCAATAAACAACTTAGTAAAAACAATTCGATTGTTAAATGTTAGTATAAGTCTGCAGAACAATATTTCATGCTCAAAAAAGGAAAAAAACAAAAATGTATTCTCAGAGAAAGTGTATTACTTTTACATGGGTGGCCTGTGCAAAAAGCTTAAAACTGAAAAAGACATACTTTTTATTACTTCACTAAAGAATAACTCTGTGGGTATGATTTACCTTATCCATAGGGCTTTTAAAAAGAGAAACACGATGAAAACAATGTTTCTTCTTTGAGAGTGTGATTTTACGCAACTTGGGTTTCCTGTGGTAAAAGCTCACAATTTTTAAAAATGCCTGATTTTGACAACCGAACAGATTTCGGGAGATTTTTTGTATGTTGCTAAGTGGACCACTTTCAAATGCATAGGGCTGAATAAAACTATGTTGCAATTTTTTTTTATGATCACCATCAAAAATTCGTAGATTGACTGGATTGAAAGATCTTGATAAATAATAGTCCTTAAAACGTGGCTTTTATTTTAACATAATCCTTGCACCATTTTAACGCCTAAAACATTAATGTAGTCCGTTTCAACTTGATCTGATGAGATTCTAAAAACCAAATCTAGAAAAACCCACCTTAGAAGACTGACTTACTTGCTGATATGAAGGGCGTGTTGAGTATTTGGCGACTTTGGCGTAAAATACTGAATCAACAAAAAGACTCAATATATTTCTGTGCCTTGGTTTGTTACAGTACTTACAGCCTATGTATAGAAGTGGAGAAACATCAAAACGTTATTCCTTTTTCTACATGTAGGTGCTTGAATCAGGGTACCGGACGCTTTTCTCGCGCTCTTATCTCTTTCATATTACACGCCCCTCGTGTCTTCGCCCGGTCGGTTGTCCCCGACCTCTTTACCCTGTGTAGCAGTACAGGTTCTAGGCAAAATTGTGGACACACGCGCGTTTCCGAAATATCGCTGTACAAATAAACCGGCGCCTGCTATTGTATGCTATGCTATGCTATGCTATGCGCCTACTATAGTAATCTATTTCATAACACTCTTATTCATGCTCAGTTGAGATAAGATATGGGGATAATATTGCTCAGCGGTCTAAGCCAAGCTGGAACAGCTTGGCTTAGGGTAGCAGTGTTTTATGACCCACGCGAATTTTCGGTCAGGGTGGGTGGGTGGGCCGATCCTTCCTTCACTGCTCCGCTGGCTGAAAACTAAGCACGAAAGGAGTGTTATTCTGCTTGAACTCAGTATTTATAGTCTTACACCACCCTTGGGCACATGCCTGCATGCACTGAGTTGCTAGGAATGTGTTATTTTCACGTGTCTCATTTTCGCATATCATTACGAGTGTTATGAATAGTAATCTATTTCATAACACTCTTATTCATGCTCAGTTGAGATAAGATATTGCTCAGCGCCGCCCAAGCCATACTGTCCATCTTTATTTCATAAACTCTACAATGACTCCCATCCCATATACTTCAATTCTTACTTACAACAAACCTCAATTCCATAAATCAAATACCCCAACCCTTACAATCTCCCAAACCTACCCCAAACTATAAAAAAAGCGAATATGTTGCATCCGTGGCCACTGAAACTTGAATATGACGTTCATCACGCTACGGTATTGGGCTATCCCAATGTTCAAGATAATGAACATATGGGAAAATGGAAAACTTTATCCCTGATCCAACCCAAACATCAGCATCAGTCGCCACAGGCCACTGTTTCGAAATTTTTCCCAAAACGGGAAGTGAGCGTTTAATTCGCCAGCTCTAACATGATTAGGATCTCGAAAAACTAACCCTTGGACGTCTCCACTTATCTCGCCACGCTCCACCCATGTAACCTTATGTTCCAACCCGCGTGCTGTCATCTCGTTGCCGACTGTTATGGGGTTCCCCCTGGAATTCACCCATTGTATAGCATTCGTACAAATCGTCCACGAGTAATAGCTGTATCGAGCTCTTTATCAAGTTCCCAAGCCCATGATATAATTCCCAAAAGAAATCGTGAAAACACAAAGGGTATCACTCACAAGGGGGAAGCCCCAACATAGTCAGCAGAGAGATGACAGCTCCGACACAGTAATCCCGGGAGGGTAACTAGAGACCCTGTTTTCAAAGCCATCAAAACTCTGAGACCATCGAGCTAATTATTAAAGGAAAAGAACATCACTCGCACAAAAACACATTCAATTCAAGATGCGTTTATAAACCAAATCAGACAGCATATAGAAAGCTATTTTAGTAACACTTTGACCATGGCAAAGTCCACTTGTTACTTTTGGTTGGTTCAGATGTCCATTTTTTGCCTCCATAGCCAGATCTCTTTTTCCTGACATTACAATCCATTTTAAAGTGGCCTTGTTTACCACAATATAAAACAACCCGCGAGCCGCCACGGATTTATCGAAAAGTCCCGGGAGTTACGCCCCCGATTTCCCCTTTACTAAGGGGAGATAGCAGCCCCGTCACGGCTCTTTTGGCGATAATGTTTTTCACTATTGCTACACAATCAAAACAATTTCCCGTGATCCTTATCGCCCAAAAGGCGAAGGACGAGGCCTGGTCGTGGAGCATATCGATCTTGGCATGCACCGTCCGATAAACCAGGCGGTAGAAATTCTGCCTCTCATGCTTCGTATGCTGGGCAGTGTGTTGCAAATACGCGAGCATCTCCAACGAATTAAAGCCCGACAATAGCATCGTGACGCAAGCGGGGCTTGGTCGGTTCCACTGTGCGGGGAAGTACAATATGCGGGAGTGGTACCAAGCCAACTCTCCCCACTAACGAGATGGCGCCAGTCATCAAACGATTTACCAGGGTTCGTTTAATGAACTCCCGAAATAGTTTGCACGAAACGTTTTTCTTGAATGCCATCGGAGGGGGGCGGTCCGAGTCATAGTGGCCCCCCTTAAATGAGCCAGAGAAATGTTGAAAAATGGGAAAATAGACACTTTGTCTCTGAGCCACCCCAGGATTTTCGTATGTTGTTCCGAACGGTTCTTTTATGCAATCTCCTCCCAATAGCGAACATTGCGATGTAATTCTCCGGCGTGGAACTGGTTCGGGTCCCGGAAAATTAGGTCGTTAATGTCACCAATGGTTTCCCCACATACAACTTTCTCTATTAGTGGTTTGAGATTCTCATTTGCTGTTATCCCTCCACCCAAGCTCCCTTCGTGGTATTTTCAATGACATCTGCGCGTCGAATTGTGTATCCACTTCCCAATGCCAAAACATTTGTCCCTACGAGACAAGAGAGCAGGGTGTTATGGGAAAACAGGAAAGAGCCCCGACAAGTCAGCAGAGGAATAACAGCTCTGACCCAGTATAACCGGGAGGGTTTGATTTAGTTACCCTTTTTTCGGAGCTATTAAAACTCTGGGACTTGATCAAAAACATAATAATAATTAAGGACCATGTAGTCAGAAAAATAATTCATTATACGTTTATTGACTATCCTGACATTTTGACATTTTCAACAGAATAAAATTACCATTCTGTTATCATTCATCATTCTCTCTTGCTAGTGGCATTATGGTTTCTATCTCTCCCTTCCTTATCTCTCTTCATTTTTTCACATTGGGCCTTAAAAAGCCCAGTTTTATTGCAATTTTTTTTATTTCCATTAATTCCTATCAAGACGCTATCAAGCGAGACTAACTGTCTCAAAAAAAAAGGATGTGATTAGTCCGTTGTTATAAAATAATCATCAGTGTTCAATGACTGATTATCATTATTCCGTTGTGGCTTATTAGAGATGTTTCGCATAAGCACACTCCATATGATAATGACCTACTAATAGTGGCTATCACCTACCGAGTATGCTAATTTCAGACGAAGCTGTGAAAGTCTTTATTTCATCAAATTAAATTTAACTTTAATCATTAAATTCATTTTAACAGAATAAAAAATATTCGAACTAAAGATTTATTGACTATTGCTGACAATAAAATCCATTTTGAACAAATTATCGGCAACCGATCTATTCGTTATCATTTTTCTTGATTACTTAATTTTTTGGCTACTTTTTTTCATACAAATATTTTGCGCACGGTTTAGTCACTTAGTTCTTCAAAAAGCACTACATGTCTCTGTGCGAGAAAAGTGCACAGCTCCACCACCACGGGCTGAAACCAGCAGGGGTGGCACCAAATGCTTCCAACCGCTTGGTAGCTTTTCATGTATTTTATTGTATGTTCAATGATGATTCTACACTTGGATAGTCGTCGATTGAATCTTCGTGCTCGCTGTCGATCGAGCCTTTCTAAGCGCCGAATTTGAGCAGCTTTAAAAGGTGTGAGAAGCGGTGGTACGTCTGCATAGCCTTTGTCTGCTAAAAGGACCAAGTTGGCAGGCATATCATGATAACGTGTTCCAGGCCCAATCCTTTCCATCATATTAAAGTTCCCCGCATCATTCATAGCTCCTAGAAATCCCGCCTGCAAGAACACTATATTTCCCAAGTTATCAACGATAAGTTGGGTGTCCATAAGATGGTAGTGGTGATGACCACTATAAAATTCGGCTTGCGGCTCAGCCTCCGGGCGATAAATTTTATGTGGTGTGCCATCAATGCAACCAACAGCATCGGGAAAAGAACGCCAATTTCCGCGTAAAGCATTCCATTCACCCATGGTAGGCCAGGTTACTTGATTCCGAAAATATCTCCATAAAACTGGAATTACTCGATGAATCGTAGCCGAAACAGTTGGTGGACTTACGTCAAACATCAGCGCCAGTGTGTTTAAACAATGGTACTTTCTGAGCCACATGATTGTCAACAATACCTTATTAATGCAATTCAATTTAGACCTCCTTCGTCTTTGTCTTGGATGACCATTTCTATTCCATCTAGACAAATCGTGAGATATATCTTCCGCAATTTCAGCCAAAGTTTCAGGCAATTCACCAGTATTCAGCCAAAACAAGTATCTTTGACTCTCTATCATTGAAAAAAAGTCTCTTCCGGTGAAGTCAAAGCCATGGAAAGTCGGGTCTAGACGATGCATGATCGGTAACGCTTCACCAACATTGGGTGGGGCTAACATTGTTGCCAGCAAAAGGAGACCAGGAAGCAACAATCTCAATAACTCTTCCTGTGCATCATGGTTCTCAAAGGGCGTTGGAATTGTTGTTATCATTATTAAAAATAAACAAACAATTTCCAATTGCCTTCGTAGCGACAATTCTCTTGGCATGCCTGTCAGACTGAAAACGTTTCTCTGTATAAACAATATTCAAATATATTTTTCGTTTTCGGTTTCATCAAAGGCTTCAAAGAACTGAAGAAATAATAACAGGAATATTTTGATCAAAAATAACACCGAAAGAGAAGTCCATGGGGCTCATGCTAAGTCCCTGGACACTCCGATCTACTCTTTCTGTTTAATCCGAAACATAAAAACCTACCCCGCCTAATAACCACATAGGAATATTCAGAAGTAATGACTTTTTCAACAATTGTTTCCTTTGTGAGCACACACAAAGAAACTGCTTCACTGGATTCCCGATTTTGATAACTCTATTCTTTAAAGCTGTTCGGCCAATATTACATTGCTTACAAAAAGGCCTGTGTACTGTTTTTTGTCGCTGTCAATTTAATCTACATGTGCTTGCCGTACCGATGGCAAACTTTTGGCGTCCAGTCAAATTTGCAGACGACGACGTGCCAAACTCTGATGGATTGCAAGGTATGTAGTCTAATTTCTGAAAAATACTCCTCCCAAACCTGGCTATGTTGTAAAAATTACCGTCTAGTTTAGTTTTAGTGTCATCGGAGACTAAACGGCAACGTTACCATGTGACGAAAGAAGAAGAGGAACTTGTGCTTAAAGCATACCATCAATGTACGGGTGGATGGGATGAAATCCTTGGATTTATTAAATCCCAGGTAACATCCATGTCGGGCAACTATTTAAAGAATGAGAAAACGGTGGAGTACTATAACAACGCGGAAAAAAGCGGCGATAAAGCGTGTGCAGAGGATTGTCAACCAAAATATAAAGAAAGCAAGTCAGAAAAAAGCGGACCAAGTACATCTAAAAGCATGTCGCAACCAAGCACCTCTCAAAGCATGTCGCAAATGATTAAAAAATCCAAAATGCGTTACGCGATGAAGTCCACTCCAGAGGAACGACGGCTGAGTAAGTTTGCTTATGAAGCATATGTACAAAGTAGTGATTCTTGTGAAGAGGAACCACCCATTGAACATAATGACCCTTCTGGTGATGATGAAAAGAAGCCTGCTGAACCTAGCGGAAACGATGTCCTCTGTGCGAAAGCACCAAAGAAACAAGAGAACAAGAAGAAGAAACGTCGTGAAAAGTATGCCAAGGAAGCAAACCAAGCACACACACAAATGTGCAATAAGGCCATGCGTATGATGGACAAAATTAATTCCGTTTTAGATAAATTTGAAGATACAAACAGCGACTGACTTTTATGAAATCGTGAATAAAAAGATATGTGTGTATATTTCAACTATCATGAAACTATAGCTAAAAGGATTGAATGAACTTTGAATAAACTGCTTATTCACGCAAAATAAAGATATTCATGAGCTTCATCTGAAATTAGCATACTCAGTAGGTGATAGCCACTATTAGTAGGTCATTATCATATGGAGTGTGCTTATGCGAAACATCTCTATTACACGACAACTTAATCAAGCCTCATTGTTTCCGACACAAACAACGGTCTCATAGTTTAGCAGCCATTTGACACTGGAAAAACACCTTTGCATTCAAGCTATAAGCCAGTGACAAAATCTCACCATGCACAATGACATTTAAATATCATCTGCAGTCGTCCAACGAAAAACCATCGAAAGACTTATTCTACAGATAAAATATCCAGTGAGAAAAACTCACCCGTGCACAATATAACTTTAACCATTATCTGCAGTCGTCCAACGAACCAACTCGCCGAAGGATTCATTCTACAGATAAAAAAAAACAGTGAGAAAACCTCACTCGTGCACAATATCATTTAACCATTATCTGCAGTCATCCAACGAACCAACCCGCCGAAGGATTCATTCTACAAATAAAAAACCAGTGAGAAAACCTCACTCGTGCACAATATCGTTAAATCATTAACGAACCAACCCGCCGAAGGATTCATTCTACAGATAAAAAACCAGTGAGAAAACCTCACCCGTGCACAATATCATTTAACCATTATCTGCAGTCATCCAACGAACCAACCCGCCGAAGGATTCATTCTACAGATAACAACGGCATTTTAGATTAACACAAATCAACATGACCATATTTATCTCAAGTTCTCCGTCTGGTTGTTGGGCCTGTGGAGCCTGTGGGATCACCGGTGGAGCTTGTGGGGCCGCCGGTGGAGCAAATGGCGCCTGACCATCCTGTACGACCGCCTGTGGTATTACTGGTGCCTGTCCGTCTTGTGCAACTGCCGGTGGAGCTAGAACTTGTGCTACTGGAGGCCGCGCCGGAGCCTGTGGGAACTGAACTTCCGCCATAGATTTGCGTGAGTCGTATTTTCTCGAAGAACCGTTTTGTCTGAGCACTGTTCCGCTGGAGAAACTGAGCAAGAAGGGAGTGACCTGTGTTGGTTCGGTATTTTATAGTCATTTCGTAGTGTTATTCACGTGCCTATGGACACCTAGCGAAGTTTACCACGGGTTCATTATGTGCTTCGTTCGTGTTGTTCTGAGCGGGCTGTGGAGCAGGCGCCGCTTCCCTTGCTGCTTGCACTGGAGGGTTTCCAACTGGTGGAGCTCGGACCCGGTTCCCAGCGTTTGCCAAATGTTGTGGAAATTGTACTTCGGGCGCTTCAGCCATGAGATAGAAAGAAAATTTGCGTGGGTCAAAAAACGTAAAAAGAGATCCTTCCTTCACTGCTCCGCTGGCTGAAAACTAAGCACGAAAGGAGTGTTATTCTGCTTGAACTCGGTATTTATAGTCTTACACCACCTTGTGCACATGCCTGCATGCACTGAGTTGCTAGGAATGTGTTATTTTCACGTGTCTCATTTTCGCATATTATTACGAGTGTTATGAATAGCGACTTCTCAAAAAAGCGTAACGTGAAAGAACCTCTGGCACCCAGGGTAGATTAAGAGTAACTTTAAAACGGAGATCTTGGCCCCTTATCCTTTAATCCTCTTACTTGAATTGTTGGGGGTTATTCTTTCACTTTTAATATGCCAATTCAAATTGTCTTTCCTTGTACCTCTTCCTGACTGCCTAAAGGCGTAAAAGAAGCCATGACATTCGTCTATTGTGGTTGCTCACGTTCCTGCTTGCTATTTTGCAGAGTCACCGCCATGAAGAAGTTCCGCTAGCTGTTTCCGACTTTGAGAAGGCAGAAGGTTCACGCTAAGAGAAAAAAGTTACTCAAGGACATACGTTGCCTTCAATCACACATCTACAAACAACTTAACAGTTTCCCCTGAGGAATAAAGTAGTTCCAGTAGATTTGATAAGCTAACTATTGGTTTGAAATGCTATACTTCATTCATAATTTTTCACATTTTAATGAACATAAACCCCATGTCTTTTTGGTTTTTCCGTTACTTGTCGTTAGATGCTATTTTTGATTCAGAAGTTTGCTCAGCTTTGTTCGATTCAACAGCACGAAACCAAATACAACTTGATTGACCCCTTGGTGTAACTAATGCAAATACAAGCGATTTATTTCAGTAGATTAATTGACCGCTTCTTTTGCTGTGAGAACTAAATTAAAAATCGTACTGCTTACTGCGTCAACCATTTTCAAGAATATATTACCTCACGACCATTCGACACACTTGGCCGGCCCTGACTCTAAGGATGTCTAAAATCTTCCACCTTGTTGGTTTCTTATTTTTTAGCTACTGTGACTAAATATGACAGAAGATGGTAAAAACTTCATCATTTATCATTTTATTTTCGTTTCGTTTTCATCTGTCATTTTTCAGCAAAACCATTTTCGCTTTTGTTCTTGTGAATAGAAGCTGAAACTTTAAACAAGAAAACGGGGTCTTTATGCATGTACCGGTATCCATGAACCACTCATTGTCTTCTATTGTTTGTGAGGTATTGTATTTTTGGTCCTGTTTTGCATTTGTGTTATTGTCGTTCTTTGTTCCTTTTGTTTTACGTAATATGTGCTCCGGTACATGCAGAATCTACCAGAAAACGACCACGTAAGACAAAGTGCATAGAGGTAAATAACATGGAACCGATGCCGGGCAAGATTTAGTCTACTAATGTGTTTTAAAAGCATCCTGCTGAGACATTCGGATGACATTGGGATCTTGTTCGTGTTTGGCTTTGCTACTACCAATTGAAATGGTTTCGTGAATGAAAACTGAATGAACAATTATCTTCTCTTGCGTATCTGTGCAAATTTGCATATTCACGATTCCTGTTGAAAACGGGATTATTCATTTGCTGCTAACTTGAGACTACACTTGCAAGGCTAAAGCAAACAGTTGTTTCTCAGGTTTGCTGTGACTGACTACAGCCTTTCGTAATTAATTTTACCGCATATAAAGATGTTTTTGTGCAATATCATGAGAATGGCGTGATATACTATATAAGTCATTAACCGTGTCTTGATATATCTGCTTGTCTGTTCGCCTCTCCACTGATAATTCATTTATATAAATCAAGTACCATGATTAAAACAAATTCTTTGATTTCTTTGATTAATAAGCCGCTGGTCTAACGGAATATTCATTTCCATGTTTCCTTTTCTTTAAAAGCTTTGTGACTGTAACTTAGCAATAATTAACCGAAACAAGGCATTTCGCCATATTTGTTAGCGGTTGCTATGACATTACTGACGTGGTGACGAATAAAACTAGCCGTCAAAAGCCAAATGAACCATCTCGAACCATTTGTTATCACTTCGCAACCAAACGCGCAGGCTATCGGAAACGGAGATTTTTCAGAGCAGTTTCTTTTTGTCAACCTAGTTGCGAGGGAACTCTTATTGCTCATTATTATTCTCTGAAGCTCAGTCTTTCCCAACTCGAAAACATAATCCACAATAGGGCGTTCCGTATTTACAAACGGCAACAGAATCGTTGAAACAATGGCAAAAGTTTATTTCCTCGCAGCGTTGATTGTCTTCCAAGGATCAGTCTTCTTCTTTGGTAAGTTGATGTTTTAGCCCATGTAGCTCCCCTCTTTTCCCTTTTATCTTTTTTTAATTTTCTGCAAAACCATTTTTAAAATTTCACGAAGTTAACGGAATACAGTTTTTGTGTGAGAAAAAAAAAACGGAATGCATAATCAATGTCAAACAAATGTCGTAAAATTTGATATCTGAGAAATTTATGAATGGTTAAGTTAAGATACTACTGTGAAAGATTTTTGTGTTAAATTCAAACGATGTACCTAGGATACAAAGCGTGTAATCACTTTTTAACTTTTTCATACACTTGTCTATAACAACTTCCAGCGGCATACAAATTTAAATATATCTATATAAAAAAACGCGAGTGCACACTTTGTAGCCTCTCAAACTTTACAAGAGGTATTTTGTCTATATTTTATATGAAGTTTACCATTCATCGATTTTTCAGATATCAAATTTATAACTAATTTGTATTTCCCCAAACAAAGCGAACTGTATTCCGTGACCTGTTAGCTCCATTTTCAAAGTAGTTGATTTTAGTATCCGAAAAAGTCTATTGCGGCACCATAGAGGGTTTTTATGTGAATCGAAGCAAAAAGGAACTCGAAATAAGAAAGCGACCACTTAAGGCAAAATTCAGAGACGGAAATAGTATAGAATTTAGCCGAAGGATTTTAATTTTAAAAGCATCCTGAGACATTCTGATGACGACATTCGGCTCCGGTTCGTGTTTGGCTTTGCTGCTACCAATTGAAAATGGTTTCGTAAATGAAAACCGGATGAATTACCTTCTCGGCTTGCGTATCTGCGCAAATTTGCATGATCACGATTCCTGTTAAAGACGAGACTTTTGTCATGTTTCCAACCCTTGGCCGAATCATGTGCCTTTTTTCAAAACTCATTAAAATAAATGTGGACTGATGGTATGAAAGCTTGCTTAGAGTGGATAAAGTATTTTATTTCAGTATTAAGATGTTTATCTTCTTATTTTGTAAAATCAACAAATAGTTTGTAAGCTAAGATATTAAAAGTTGTTCAAAACAACGTTGCAGATGCATATACTGTTTATGCCCTTGAGCGGTACACTTCAAAAAATATTTACTGTCAAGCAACCGCTGAGGATGAAAGATGTGACTCTGCCTGAAGCATGGCTAAATCGAACAATTTTATTCAGTTTGGCCATTAAATTAATAAAGCGCAATGGTTATGAAACCTAAGAAATTTCTTTGTTCGCTGTTTTTGTTAGCGTTTTTCGGCCTTGACCGCACACAACCACAATATATTTTGAAGTATGTCTTCGAGCACCTAACCAATATGTATGTTTCTGTTAAGTTATGCAGTCATAGCGTGTGATCAAAAAACCAAATATATGCATGGTTTGTAGCTCCTTTGTTATCGCCATTGAAGTCTGAAGGGTTTCTCGAATATCTATAAATGTATAACTGTATAATATGCACGTATTTAGTTGCTGCATACTTGAGACTACACTTACAATGCTAAAACAAACAGTTTTATTCAGTTTTGCTGTGACTGATTACACCCTTTCGTAATTAATTACACCGCTTATAAAGATGTTTTCTCTTAGCCAATTTTGTGCAATATCATGAGTATGTCGTGATACACTTTATAAGTCATCAACTGTGTCTTGATATATCTGCTTGTCTGTTCGCCTCTCCACTGATAATTCATTTATATAAATCAAGTACAATGTTCTTTTCTTTTAAAGTTTTGTGACTGTAACTTAGCAATAAACCGAAACAACGTTATAGCCGTAGGGCATTTCGCCATTTTTGTTAGCGGTTGCTATGGTATTACTGACGTGGTGAACAAAACCAATTGAATCATTTGTTGTCACTTTGCATCCAAACGTGCAGGCGATTGGAAACGGAGATTTTTCAGAACATTTTTTCTTTGTCAACCTTGTTACAAGGGAATTCTTATTACTCATTCTTATTCTCTAAAGCTTTCTTTCTTAACTCAAGAGGATAATCCGCAATAAGGCGTTCTGTATTTACAACAGCAACAGAATCGTTGAAACAATGGCAAAAGTTTATTTGATCGCAGCGTTGATTGTCTTCCAAGGATTATTCATCTTCTTTGGTAAGTTGTTGTGTAAGCCCTTGTGGTTCGACATTTTTTTTTCCAGAAAAAGCTTCGGATCAAAGTCCACTGCAATCAACTGATTTGAAAGCTAAAATAAGGAGAGTGCTTGCCCTGAGCAGCTGCAACACTGCGCGAAGCTCTTATCACTTTGCAAGACGATCGTAGCGGATTGTGGATGGATGACGGAGAAACTGATTTCGTTAGAATCGGTTTGAAATGTGATTTCTTTTCTCGAGTTTGGCTCCAGTTTTAAGATCTGTTTAATGATCTTCGGCAGATCAAACTTATCAGCCAGTTAAACTTCCTAAGATGACACGTGCGGTTTGACAAAATTAAAGAGATATTCACGCTATTAGAGATGTTGGTTTAGAATAACATGGGATACCCATATTTATAATATATATATGCTTGTGTTGTAACCAAAAAATTATGCGTCTGGTAAATATTACAGTTTCCAGTACATTAAAATGGACTTTAAGAACATGGCATGTTCGTGTCCGTTTTGTTTAGATTTCTTTGCAACGCAAACTCTGAAGACGAATAACGCAATTCGTTGATCTTTTTGTATCGGCTTTACTGTATTTCTGTCTAATCAGAATTCAAGTTACTAACAGGTTGTCATCACTTTTCTATAAGTAATTGTCGACAAAGGTCTAAAACTACCCATAAATTGACTTGGGCAGTGTAAAAAGACAATCCCCAAGTTAAAATACTGAGAGAACAGTTTCCTTGACAACATACTTGGATGCTCAATATTTATCTTAGTTTATAGCTGTAACTAAGGAAACAGATGGGCGGAAAATGAATCGATGATGCTTCGATGCACATCTTCTCAAAGAATTAAAACAATGCGATTCAAGTAGACACAAAATGAATTTCGATACGTTCATTTTTATCACCAAGGCACTAAAACAACGGCAAATAACAATTTTGCACAGAACAGTTTCATTTCATGCAAAAATTAAGTGCATTCAGCTCAGCAAATTTTGCCTTGGATATACAATTACCGGCTAAGGTCACGTTCTTCGTTTACCCACGCTATTTTCATGTGCAAATGGCTAACCAAGCGAGTAAAAACGAATAATATCTAAAGTGATCGTGAATGCAATGTATCTCTTGCGCAATGAACCAAACCAAATTTTTGTTTCTCTTTATCGAGAGGAATGAAACTTTAGTTATTTTGATACTTGCACAAACAAAGTCAGCACGAACAGCATACTTAACATTTTAGGCCATTAAATTTGATTTGTTTCTTGCCCAAAGGGTATTATACACTCGTCTAGTCAGTAAATCTTGCGCAAAAAAAGCTCACATGAACTGTGATCAGTGATATGTCAGTAAAGAAATACTGCCCAATGTGACTTTGGGCAGTACATGTTACTCGCGTCACTCGTAAATGGTCAAAGTCTTTACCAGCTATCCTTTTTACTTTTATATTAGTAAAACATTGTCAATCATCTTTAAGTAAAGTCGTCAGGTGCAAACTATTTTTATCTAAGAATGTAACATATCCACTAAAATAAAGACTAATATAACTTCATGAGAGTTTAGACTTCAGGAGTAATCATCGTTTTATTTCCTGAAGTCTAAACTCTCATGAAGTTATAGTCAATGCTCCTCTATAGTTGAGCGCTCTACGTTATCCATTCTGCTCAATAATTTATTTATTTATTTATATATATATATATATTGCTTTCGTTAGATGTTACTACTCCAACAACTACTGTGTTAAACAATATGTCGCCAAGTCCGTCAACCAATGTGTCAACCAGTTCGCAACCCAGTGTATCAGCCAGTATGACGCAAGCTCCTCCTACTACTTCTTCTTCTACTACTACTACTCCTCCTACTACTACTCCTACTCCTACTACTACTCCTCCTACTACTACTCCTACTAATACTACTCCTACTCCTACTACTACTCCTCCTACTACTCCTCCTACTACTACTCCTACTACTACTACTCCTACTCCTACTACTACTCCTCCTACTACTACTCCTACTACTACTACTCCTACTCCTACTACTACTACTCCTACTACTACTCCTACTACTACTACTCCTACTCCTACTACTACTCCTCCTACTACTACTCCTACTACTACTACTCCTACTCCTACTACTACTCCTCCTACTACTACTCCTACTACTACTACTCCTACTCCTACTACTACTACTCCTACTACTACTCCCACTACTACTACTCCTACTACTACTACGCCTACTACTCCTTCTACTACTACTCCTACTGCTACACCTCCTCCTACAATAGGTGAGTTGTGATTTTCTTTTTTGTGATGCAGAAAAATGTGAAAAAGCTGCCCGCTTAGTTCCTTGACCGGTCAATGCAAAATCACAAACACGAGCGATTTAGCTCACTGTTGTTGTTGGTTTTTTATGTGACTCAAATTTTCCATTATGATTGTTATTGCTTGTTTGTCATGGTAGGATTTCTGAAACCCCCAAGAATAGATAATATTTAACATCATACTTGAATCTTAACTCCTTATCCGACTGTTTTTGACAACTTGAGCTTAGTGGTGGAATGAGTCGATTGTTGGCAGCGACTAAGCAAAATGGGATTAAAGTCGTAAAATTAATTTTATTTAATAAATCGACAATAACTAAATTTACTTGGCACTGATGTTTGAAAAAGAAAAATATTTTTTGGCAAGTTAAGTTAATTTCAGCAACCGTTATAAAAATATATTCTAAAAATTGACAATGTTGACAATGTTATGTTTTGTCAAAATGACATTAGACGATTACTCCTATTTATGTTATTGATTTCTATTTTGTTTAGGTTCAACAGTACTTTTCTGCTTGCGTGTTAAAGTCCCCCACTGCAATTCCAGTATTCACGGAGAAAATTTGCCTGAAACTAACAGTTTGCTTGACAACCTGACGAGCAATGTAAGTATTGAGTATATCCATACATCCCTCATATTACGACGGTAAATATCGATGTCAGTTCCTACTCATCCTTTTACTACTTTAGGGGACCACCTGCAAATCAAACTAAACATAAAACAACTAATACAGCGGTTTTCAATTGAGTATCGAAAGTATGCCGCAATTGCTTTGGTTTTACATAGCTACGCAATGTAATTGGCTAAAAAAATCTCGCGCCACTTTATCAACCAATCAGAAGTAAAACAAAAAGCACGCACTCGCGTGCGTTTTCCCGCACTTGGCACCAGCTGCTTGTATTTGCTTCGAGTGATTGGTTCAATGAATTGTCTGCGTATGTTGTGATTGGCCATAAACAACAACATCCGCGTCGAATATCCATTCTCAAGGGAATATGTCGCACCTAGCAAATTTAGTAAACAGCGTAAGCGAGGTCGAGCCTCATCAAGCGATTCCTCCTTTGATATAAAAGGCCCTAATGTGCATAGCCACATTTACATTTCAACGCAACTTTGTAAAACCTTCAGTTTTTAAGAGGACAACGTTTCCGGCTGTTATATCGTGTTTTCTTGAGTAAGGCCAGAAAATTTCTTTTAAGGGGGCTATTTTTGTGTTACATGTACTTTCAGAAGCCAAAAGACGTATTTTTTTTAAAAATTAATGAAAATCCAAAAACAATTGTCTAGTTTTGTTAAAAATTGGTGTACTAGTACTCTTAGAGTACAGGATGGAAATGGATTGCAACTTGAAAATACTTGAAAATACTTGTTTTGTTTTGCTCTATATAATATTTTTATCCAAATTATTTCCGTTGTGCTCGCAAATTACCCTTATTCAGATGCAGGACCAAGCGTTTTGGCAATAGTTTTTTTTTTTTTTTTGCCAACATTTGTCAGGACATGGTATGATTGCCCATGATTATTTGTATCATTTCGCTGCTCACATTTTATATATCCTTGTTAATAGTTTTAAAATATATATCGCTAGTTTTAGTCATATTTGTAATCAATTTTTCTAATCTGTTTCAAAAATTGCCAATCAAGTGTTTGTATAAGCTATGTTATATATATTTGGTGGTATTTGACAATATAAATGGAAATTTGGTAAGCGATATTTCGATATTTTGGGGGACACTGTCCCTTTGATGTTGTGATTTTTATTGGTTAATTCGCTTCTCTTACAATCAAATACTCGTGAACTTGCATTGATCCAGGCATTTGCTTTACTATGCCCTTTTTCATCGTGAAAACTGATGCACTATACTTTTGTTTTTGACAGGTAAAAACCTCGGTGTCATATTCACAAAGTGTTAATCTCACGAGCATCTCATGTGGGTCTGCAGAATATGTAATCTTATGCGTTTTAGTCACCTTTAAACTGGGAATTCCGACAGGCACGTACATTGAAACAATACTGAAGAACGAAATTCAAGATAACAAAATCGGTGACCTGGCAGTTGACGGTTCCTTCTACAATGTGACCTTTGTAGGTACGTACGTTTTGTAGATAGAGTGTTTGTGTTAGTTACCCCTATGATTTACTTTTGAAGATACGCACCTTATTTGTTTTCATTTTACCTTTTACTCGCAACTGTACCCAAAATTAAAATGCTCGAAAACTTCAATTTAATCATTTACGAAATTATTTCTTTGCTTTTTGCTTTTTATTTGGCGGGGGGGGGGGGGGGGGGGGGGGGGGGGATGGTGAGGGCTCACCTCCCACCATTGGGCCTGGGTTCGAATCCCGCCGATGTGACGCCAATGACAGCAACAACCAGATATTAGGGACGGACCATTATGTTTCGGACGGGGGAGGGGAGGGGGGGGGTTGGAAAATTTTCGCATGCAAACATTTTTTTTCTGCGGCACCTGCTGCAAACAATTTATTTCGTGTCTCCGTCCAACTGCTATACTTCCAGGAAACAATTTTTTTTTATTTTTTGCTTGCATACAATTTATTTCAGTGTTTATAGCCTCTGCAAACAATTTATTTCAAAATTTTCCAACCCCCCCCCCCCCCCCCCCCCGTCAAAAAAAATAATGGTCCGTCCCTTAATACGATCAACTGACGGTTCACAATCCACATGACTCTTAACCAAGACGACTTATCTTAGGTTGTCGAAACGTCAGTCAATGTCAACAACAGCAGCTCTTTTCAGAACTACACTTACCCGGACGATCGCAAATTTTACGTGTTATAGATTGAAACTTTTTCTTCACATAATGACATTTACATTTTTGACATTTTATATACAATTACATTACATTTCAATTAAATAAATAAAAATAAATCGTCTTTATTTAATGAGGGTGACACTAAATAGTCATAAGACTAACAAACCTGTGGCCCTCGGATTCCTGATCGAAGTGGAATTTAGAAGTGTTGGTTTTTGAGGAGAGGGGAAAACCGGAGTACCCGGAGGAAAACCTCTCGGAGCAAGGAGAGAACCAACAACAAACTCAACCCACATATGACGGCGGGTCCGAGGATCGAACCCGGGCCACACTGGTGGGAGGCGAGTGCTCTCACCACTACACCACCCCTGCTCGATCCCCTAGGAGCAGTTTCATTACATTTACATTTTTTATACACTAAGAAAAAAGCACCACCATAAAAAAAAAAGTACGGAAAAGCTTTACAGTAATTTCAGTTTTCACTTTATAGGATTTCATTCACCTGTTTAAAAGTGAACAACTTATGACGGCGGCTTAAGACCTGTTTAGTTGCTTCAAAGATACATTTAATAGCTCGCTTATTCATCACAACCCTGACTTTTCAATCAGACCAAGTTCGTTTGTTCCCCTGTAGTTTGAGGTGTGTTTAATTTGCTGTTCTGTGTCATAAACTGGTTGAACTGGGAAACTCGCAAAAAGAATAATAATTTCCCCTAAATTTCAATTAAAAAATAGAACTTAAGAACTGTGAACCTACGATAGAAAAAGGGAGAGATGATTGGTTTAGAAGCATTTAATCGCATTTAAAAACGTTTGCGTGGTAGCTTTAGCTTACAATTCACAAAATACACATGAAAAAAATCAAATTTTGTGGAAATTATTTGACATCAGATTTAAATGTTGTTCTTTTTTTAATTATATAGCTTACAATATTAAACAGACCTTGATGTTTTACTTTCTACTGTTTTAGGAGTTACTTTCACTTATACGATAAAAGGGGGGGAATGCAACCGAATATGCTGTGGAGCCGGTGGTGAAGTGGATTTAGTTCAAGTCTGCAGTCCAACTAACAAATGCGAGGGATTTTTACCAAAAACAAAGAAAGGGTCCGGCTATTGCTTTGGTGAAGAAAATGATAGTTGCACGAACAAAGAAGATTGTACCACAAACGCGCCAACTGATAAAGGTTAGAGTAAATAACACCGTCTTTTTCACGATAGCTAAAGTTTTCAAACCATTGTTATTCCGTTCTACTGAAGGAAATGGTTGTATTAGAAACAGGCTGTTTATTTGTAATGGGGCACTTATGTTCCTTTTGTTTTGCTTTTGCACAAACGACTTCGTCGAATTAACAATAAATGTATGAGTTGTCAAAAATGTACCCAGCAGGTTTCTGACGAACTAAACTAAAGTTATGTCACGAGAAAAGCAATTTTGGGTAGTCAGGAAAACAAGAAAAACGACCGGAAACTACGCATAAACGAAGTCACAATCGGTTCTGTTTTTACTGATTAGCTGAGAAAAACTGCTTTTCTTTTTTCCTAAACTAATCATTAAGCTCATCAAACGAAAAAATGTAACAATCCATTACTGCCCTCATATTTCAACTCCGTTAACACTCCCTTATATCAGATTAAAGAAATTTAAATCACGTGTGTGACCTTTACTTTAAGGATATTCACCTTTAGGAAGCTAGTATACTATGATAGTTTATCTCCTGAGATAGCCTATAAAGTCCTTCGGATGGAACAGGGACGTTTCGGCTTGTTCTAGGAAGTGCCTGTTTACAGCACACTTTTCAAATATGGGTGTAAATTAGAAAGACAAAAGTGTTAATAGACGTGATGTTGCAAAAATCGAGTCATAAAAATAGTGTGTTAATGACAGTTTCAATTTTCCTTTTTCTTTCCAGCTTGTTCTAGCAACTTCCCAAGTTTCGCTGTTCTTATTCTGTTGACGCTGGCGTCGTTCTTAAAGTAAGTCATATATTGAAAAGAGAAACTTTACGATGTTTCTCCAGTGACCGTTGTTGAAGAAAATCACATAGAAGACTTCTGCGATAAACGAAAAATGAACTGACTGACACGATCTGAGCTGGATGCTACGAAGGCAGCGTGGCTAGAGACTTGAAAATACTCCTTTCCTGCCAGATAAAAAGATTTTTAAAAGATCTTTTTTATTTGACCTAACTTCTTTGTTACATTAATGCCATTTGATATTAAATACAGCATACAGTTTCTTACACAGGCTTCCATAACTTCTCAACAGCTATCTGTTAAATATTTTTATTGTATTATCACTGTTTTCCCTAACGGAGAACTTTCAAAAAATATTCCCACGGTTTCCAGCTAGCAAAAAAAACTTATAAAGCTTTTTTTTTCTGTTTTCCCTACAGGTCAACAATCTATTAATTAAACCAACAGAAAGTTGCCAAGAAGAAGAACACAAAGGACCAAAATCTTTATAACTTTTACTCTTAGAGCCTGGCTAAGCTAGGAAACATTGTTGCGGAAACATTATTACGGACCCAATGCTTTCCAGTTTAGCAGTGGGAGAAACATTTTTTGCAGACGCATATCTTGCTTGCCAGTTGCAAGGATATATAATTGAATCAAGTAAAAGACATTCGTGCTTCCCGCCGTACGCAAAGTTTGCTTTCAAAACAAATGTTTACCAGTTTAGTCACATTAGAAGAAACATTGTTTCCGCAACAATGTTTTCTAGCTTAGCAAGTCCCTTACCGTTGACTGAGAAGGCCTGTCGGAAACAGTCAACACTTTACTATTTGAATCCGACAGTTCACATCCAATATCGCAAAATATACCTTTTCTTTATAAATGGCGGTCAATTCTTTTCATGCTTACCAGCCCTACTGGCCTCGTTAGCATGTGCAAAATTCAAAATCATTTTTTTTTATCTAAAATAAGGCCAGTAGGGCTAATATTCACATACTTATAAAGTAAAAAATAATAGGACTGAAGTGGGATGTCAGTGTGTTTAATTTGTAATGTGTAGTTTTCACGCTTTCTATTTATGATATTAATAGACTCACGTGCGATAAAATATGCCACTCATGATCTTATAGATAGTTTATGACGCACCGTTTCGGTATTTTAAACTCGAAAAACACCTATTTTCGTTTTAGCGCCTCCTTAAATTCACAATCTTCATAGCATTCGTTATACTTTTTCTGTCTTCTTGACTTACCTTGTGTATGTTCCTTGCCGATTTATAAATAAACGCCTTCTCAAAGCTTTAGATTGTAACAAACGTCATGGGCGTTTATTCGACAAAATACGGTGTTAAACGGTCCAATAATTATTCGTAACAAGTATATTTCATAAGTTACTTATAGTAAAAGTAGTTTCAATCCAAAATGTAAAAAAATGGAGTTGTTGGGATTGCAGAGCAAGGTAAATTTGAAATACTAGATATCACAGCATATATTCCATGTACTACTACTATACTAGACTATGTACTATTTAGATCATGTAAATTAGAACATTTGCGATGTAGAGAAGAGGTGGTCACTGTAATATTATTTCTAGTTCAAAAACTCATTAATAATTCATGAGCATATCAGCCAATCACACGACGCAAATCGATCACGTGTATGAGCCTTTATATCTGGTAATCTACGGTCATTATGAAAAGCCTGGTGGCGGCTTTGATCTCAGTCACAGGGGAGTGCGGGCTGAATGGGCAAACAATGCAATTATCGCTGAATTTTTAAAGATTAAGATCACACGTAATCTTTATATAAAGATTACTGATATGGGTAGTAATTGTTCAGGATTCTTAGTGCAACAAATGGTGACTATAATATTTTTGTGCAGTACTGTTTTACGAAATCTGGTCTTTCGCAATTCTATTTGGAATCTTCTCAACAAAATAAACAACCAGCAGTTTAACAAGTGAGCCGTTATTTTAATGACACCAGCGCCCTCGTGTAAATTGCCAGGTAAGCGACTGGTTCGCAGATGCAAGCTGCTTATTTCTACTCGTTCTCTACCTCTGAAAAAAATATTGTCAGCCGTTTTATCTACGGTACCTGACAACTTTAGTATAGCATTTTTCAGTAGATGTTTTCCCTCAGAACTATAAAATCCCAAAACTCTCGACAGGAGCCGGGAAGCAATGGTCACTTCGTCGAAGACGTGGCACATGTGTTGTATGCTAATCAGTCTAGTCTACTTGTTTTTCTCTATTTCCTCTTTGCACAGAAGCGCAATTGTTTTAATTCCGAAGGGACACGCTTTTGAAAGAATGTTTTTGAAGCCGTTCAAAAAACTCGCAGCACGTGTATTATAAGGTGTAAAAACTCTCGGCTTCGCCTCGAGTTTTTAAACCTGATAATACACTACTGCTCGTTTTTTAAACTATACATAAATATAAGTGACCTAAAATATTCGCAACCAAAGATAAAAATGTGTGTGCAAATAAATTTGAAATAATAAGAATTGAAACGTTTGTTGTTCATAAGTTACTTATAGTAAAAGTAGTTTTAGTCCAAAATGTAAAAAAAAAAAAGTAGTTGTTGGGATTGTAGAGCAAGGCAAATTTGAAATACTAGATATCACAGCGTATATTCCATGTACTGCTAGACTATGTACTATTTAGATCTTGTAAATTAGAACAGTTGCGATGTAGAGAAGTGGTGGTCACTGTAATATTTTCTAGATAAGTGACCTAAAATATTCGCAACCAAAGATAAAAAGGTGTGTGCAAATAAATTTGAAATAATAAGCATTGAAACGTTTGTTGTCCTTTTTACAGTCAGAGCTACAGTAAAACAATCTTCTTTGGAAAATCTCTTATAAGGGGACACTGGTCCCGCGAAAATGCCCACAAAATCTTTGTAATTATCACCTCGACAGTGTTTGAGCGTCCCAAATGACATTTGAGCCTGCATTAAGGGACAGTTAAATGTAATATGTGACCAACAAAGGTGAATGACAAGATTTTGTTTCACTTCTGAACCACAAGTGATGACAATATTCAAAACTTGAAGACTCTTATTCTTAAAGATGTGAAAAGACTTCAGCATATCAATCTTGTTATAAAACACAAGTGATGTATGGTATTGACATTGTGTTTTGTGCTGCAATTGCCAAATGGAAGGCTATTAAAGTAAACCACAATTTAAACAGTCCAAGTTTGCTGTTGCAATTTGAATCATGCATTTTACAGTTGCTAGCATAAATGGCGGTATCCCAAGTTAAGAAACCAGGTGGTTAATTATTAACAAAACCAGCAAAACCTCCATTAAAAGGGGACACTTCTCCTGGTCCGAGAATGATCCGTTAATGGACATTCCAATGTCCACAGAGAATTGACTTGAGTCTTGGTTGAAATGTAACAGTGTCAAACCTGTGACATCATTGTAACTTGTCAATAGTTGTAGAGTCATACGACGCGCGAATCGTCGCGATCGATAATGAATTTTGGACGTAATCATAATCGATTTTTAAAAATGTTAAAATGATCTAAATTTTTTTTTATTTTATTTTATTTTTTTTATTTTATCAGACTTCGCCATCAAATAAATAACAAACCAAATGATAAAAAACAAAGAAAACAACTACTGGGTTATGGCAGGGTGACCACAACAGCTGCCGCCAATTACCGTGGGCCCAAGATTAACAAAATTCTAAACACTCGAATAAAATGATAAAATGATAAAATATGTTTCAAAAAGCAACTGCAACAAACAGAACATTTTTTATAAAATCAGGAGTCCGTCTGAATGTCATTGATTTCGTTATTATCTTTCAATATTATCAAGGTGTTTGGTCCAATCTCTCAACATCAAAGCTTTAAACAATGCTAAGGAAACATCAATTCAGTGAACAGTGAAACAATAACCTGTCACCTGTCACATAATGTTCCGAAACAAAGTTGAAACGTTCTGTGCTTTTCATATAAATGCTTATGCATTTGAGAGCGTCTAAACACCGCGCGGAGTAGATTGTTTTATATTTTCTCTAGAGAAACCGAACTTAAGAGTGTATGTCTGAGAAAACCGGGCAAAGCTGAAAAATGTTGGAAGAAGGGGGTCGGCCGATCTTCACCATATTTATGTTGGATGAAGCACTTACCCAACTAGTTACCATGGTAACATGCATTTGTTGATTGACTTTGTTGTTTTCGAGAGCAGACCACCCCCTCAAATAAATGCCCTCAGCAGCATAGTGAAAGTGTGATTTTAGGTCAACTTTAGCAGTCTGTATCTCTCGATGTATTCAAGCAATAGATACAATTTCACATCAATAGAACACATGCTCTTTGGCAATTTTAATGGGTGTGTCAAACAATGTTTACTGTACCTCCGACACGTTTTGTGGGCAAAGAAAGAATGCACACTTCGCGATATTTTCAAAACTCGAAAAACTACCCATTTTAAAAAGCCCGTTTCTCAGGGATCCGGAAAAAAAATAAAACAAATTGCATGTTACTCACCATACATAGGAAGATATCTTAAGCCAGGGTTGAAATTGGTATACTGAATTTAAAACTCTTTTCAGTTCGCTATTTTTACCGCTTCCGTAGATTTTGGCTCACCAGGGTTAACTACAGAAACCGTGACTTTCATGATGCTGTCGATCGAATTATCCGGATTTGCCATTTAAGCGTGTCCAAAATGTGTGTACAGCTAATAGCTATGGTTGCAATTATGATTCCTTGTATAAAAAACTAACTTCAAGCGAGAAAGAAGCAAAGAAACGTTGCGCAAGATGATTGCGTGACAGCAGCAGAACACGTAGTATTCGGGAGTATTCGAAGCAAGATTGTCCGCGTTGACGAAAAGGATGTTAATGACTTCCTTGAATTTGACTTCTGTTTCATAGAAATTGTTTCAAACATTCCATAAATGAGACCCATAATCTTCTGACTTAACAGTAAGCAGTATAAACGGCTGGTATCTGTTTCCCGCAATTCAACAGACGGAACGCTGTTTGTTGACCTTTGCAAATTTGTGAAATAATAGGTCACGTTTCCTCTGGTTTTCATCAGTCCTGTAGCTGAGTTTCAGTTCCACCGACTCTTGGTGACTCGTCAAATGATGTTATGGTACTATAGCAAAGAATGGTAGAAAATTTACTGAGCTGTAAAACTATTACCAATTTAAAACTGCTAGTATCCTTCCAAGAAATAAAAACTTAGTAACCTGGCTTGATAGACCACCGGAAATTGTCACCAGGAGCCATTCAGATTTGAGTGCTAAAAAATAAAATTTCACTGAGTTATGAGTCCCATATATATTTCATATATAGTGGTCTGTTTCGTTGCCTGCTTGTTTTCATTTCTCGTCGATCGATGATGAGTATAGATGAGAAGTCCGCTGATAAATAATATCACGGGCTATGAGAACGATGGTTTACTGCACTGGCAGCTCTCGCTTATGGACAGTAAATCGTTCCGATTCTTTTCCACTTTCGCCCTTACACTTCGATAATCATATATTGCAGATATTAAGCACCAATTGAACAACCCTGGTGAATCAGGAGCTTCTAATGAATGTAATGTATGCAAAGCATCCAGGTCTATGATAACGATGGGCCACGTGGAAAAAACAGTGTTTTTTTCGACTTTTTTTTTCAATGTTGATTTTCAATGTTGTTTTTCAATGTTGATTTTCAATGTTGGTTTTCAATGTTGTTTTTCAATGTTGATTTCCAATGTTGTTTTTCAATGTTGATTTTCAATGTTGTTTTTCAATGTTGATTTTGAATGTTGATTTTGAATGTTGTTTTTCAATGTTAATTTTCAATGTTGTTTTTCAATGTTGTTTTTCAGTGTTGTTTTTCAATGTTGATTCTCAATGTTGTTTTTCAATGTTTATTTTCAATGTTGTTTTTCAATGTTTATTTTCAATGTTGTTTTTCGACATTGATTTTCAATGTTTTTTCGAATTTCGTTTTTGATGATATTTTCCCAAAGTATTTTTTTTTGCGTAATAATATTTTATATTTTTTTCCTTTTTTTTTTAAATTGGAGATATTTATTTCAAAGTTTTTTTTTAATATTATTAATTTATTATTTTTTCTACCTTTTTTCCTATTTTTTATTTCTACTCATTTTTTATTGTTATCTTCGCAATAACTTGCATATTTTACTATGATAACGATGGGCCACCATAATAATGTCGTGTATCTGTATTTCTTTCTTGACAGAGCTCGAGTAATAAACCTATTGTGAACTTTCAATAAAAACATGTTAAAGAAAAAGAGTTGCGCCCTGCAAAGACATTCAACACCACATGCTGGCATTAATTACGTAATGTTTCCAAAATGTTTTACACGGAAACAAAGCAATCACTTGGAAGTGATTTTGTTTCTTGAAATAAAATGTAAAATATAATCAGGGGTTCCATAAATAAATAAATAGGCAGGTTATATTTTGCTAGCCGTGTTTTAACAAAGAAGAAAAAAGTAGAAATTTGTCATAAATCTAGTGCAGATCCAGATATTTTCCGTATCTTTCTTCGTCAGTAATTTCTACAACATTTTGCATTTCTTCCTTTGGGGCCTAACTACGAATTTTCGGTAGTTTCTTGGTGTTGCGGATGGTGTAATCACCAAATGACGTAAAACAAAAGGTTCAAAAGACACTGAACAATATCCACACCACAACACAAAAGCTAACCAACAATGGCTTCCGCAACACCGAGAAACACCGAATTTTCAGATGCAAGTAACTATTAAAGGAAGAAATCTGAATAACCAACGCAAGCCCTGGTCAAGTTCAGGGAATAAACTAAATTTGAAACAGCTTGAATTCAACGCTGAAATATTCACTCACCTGCTACGAAACCAACGGATGCCATTTCAAAAATAATATCAAAAATTAAAAAACTTGCTTTGTGCTACTTCTTTCGGCAGTAAAATCAAGAAGAATGTATTTATCAAAAATGCATTTTGTCTTCAAGTTTGTGCGAAAATGTCCCTGCTATTAAAGTAACGGTGGGAGGGTAGGTAAAGGAGGGGTATGGTAATAAAGTACGGTAGACAACTAAAAAATACCATCTCGAAAAACCGTAAACAAGGATTAATTATCTTAACTGATATTGCTCTCCCTCCCACTGTTTTAAGCAGCTAACAAAATCATGACTGTTATTGGCTCTTTGAATGGAAGGCAGGGAGCAATGCATTTTTAATCGCCTATTTTTTGTGATTAGTGTGCAATATGAATAATGAGATCACACATCCTAACGCAGCCCAACACAGCAGTGACTCTTCAAAGTTTCCTCCACAAACGTCTCTGAAAAAAGTGAGAAAAAGACAGTAAAAATATCAGGTACCAGTTTGTTGTTGCTGTTGTTTTTTCATGTAATGTTGGCTTTTCATCGTATCTATACACAGTTTACACCGTTGAGGTTTCTATAATGTTGTTGCTAGGAAATATTTGGGCAAGATTAAAGGCTGGTTCTCATATAATCGTCTCGGTCGTCCGAGTCGTTTCAAAAAGTGCACGGACGATTGGGACGATTATATGAGAACACTTCTGAGACGACCCGGGACGATCGCAAACGACCAGGACGACTGGGACGATCGCGGTCGCTTGGATAGAACTATGCTCTATCCGGACGACTGGGACGATCGAGAATAATCGGGGATGATCATATTAGAACTACTCTCATGCGACCGGGACGACTGAGGCGAACTAAGCGACCAAATCTACCCCAGTATGCAGTATTATTGCCCAAACCATGTTGTCGGACATAGTTCACGACTGCGCTATTGACGTTCGAGACGACCGGGACGATCATATGAGAACCCAAATCACTTGAGTCGTCCCGATCGTCTGAGTCGTTTGCAAAAAACTTTTGAAACGACTCGGACGACCAGGACGACCGGGACGATTATATGAGAACCAGCCTTAAGAAGGTATAGAGCAGTGCTTGCATGAAGAATTATTCCAATTTTCTATTCGTAAAACTAAACCAAAGGGCAAATTCATCTTATACGCGATTACTTAATGCTATGTAACAACTCAACTGGCTTAATATATTGGAGTGTATAATACGGTTTAACTTTACTTGATACACGTTTTTTGCTTATGAGGCCATCGAAAAAAAAAACTATCCAATTCAGTGGCCTAAAAATGTTGTATTGCCAGCGTTATACAATGTGACTAAGAAATCAGCAACATATTAGCGGAGCTCTACGGGTCGAAGGCCCGCGCGGAGCCCCATACTCATAGAACCTAGAACCTATGCCCGTCATTTTTCATGGTCATGGCTAGCGGAATATTTCGCGGGCGCGTGCGTGTGCCGTGTGCCGTGTGCCGTGTGCCGTGTGCCGTGTGCCGTCCGCCGTCCGCCGTCCGCCGTCCGCCGTCCGCCGTCCGCCGTCCGTGTTGGACAGGGCTAGTTCGCATGCGCGTATGACACCACACAACATCCGTGATGTTTGTTTTCATTACGGATTTTACAACCAAAGAAGCGTAGTTCCAAGCAAGCGAGGGGCTTAAAGGTAAAACAGATTACATTTTTCGATGGGAATTTATGTTGATATCAATTTGCGATTGACTTTTTCTCAGTGTTCTTGTGTAGTTTTGGAGAATTGTTTTTAAAACGTGCTTAAATTCAGTTGTATCGATTTCTTGAGTTTCATCCAAGGCAGCTCGGCGAACTCGATGCGCTATAATGGTACGCGTTTTGCTTTTAAAAATAAACTAATGGAGATTTGAATAAAATTTTTGAGAGAAGATTGTGTTGTCCATTTTTATGTGTTTGTTCATTCATTACATAGATCGAAAAGCGATTTTATAGTTCTAACTTCATTCGCGTGGCCTTATGCAAATATGTTTTTGTGTTTTTGCAATTTTGATTTCCAAATCAGTTTCTCGGGCAATTTTTGACTAGCCTCAGAAAACTTTGACAAGCAACAATTTATTTTATTCGGAAAGTAGTCGTACTAGTTATTGTAGAGGGAGAAAAAAAGTTTTTGTCAACTTTTGTACGGTCTAAATGTATTGTGCAGACGTAGAGGTAGAGGTATTCCCAGGCGGTCATCCATCCAAGTACTAACCTCGCCCGACAGGGCTTAACTTCGATGATCGGACGAGAACCGGCGCAAGTCAGCCCGTGACAGTGTCCATTTAATTACAAAACTGCAAGAACAACTAAAAATTAACCTTACGTTGTTTCGTATTCACGAGATGACTCTTAGAGCCCTTTGATTGTATGTAAATGAGTGAAAAGGAAGGCGATATTTATATATTCTTGGCTTTCACTTACGTCATATCAAAATTCAGAAGCATTAAAAAATAGATTTCGAATCCAAAATGTTTAATATGGAATTGTAAAGAGTTCAAAAATACACATCTTGGCCAAATTTTGAAGCGCAAAAGCATTTCGTTCAAGAATTATAAGCGAACGAGTATTAGATATTTTTAGTAAGAAATGTATGGAGCGGAAGGGCACAAAGATGGCCGCCAAAAATTCAAAGTCTTAATTACACCAAAAATCACATCCAAAAATATTGTATTTGCTATAAGCTCAATTAACTCGGCTTATAAGCACTTATAATGCAAACAATAACTTTCAGCTGATTCAATTTTGTTTATTTTCGCGGCTTATCTGAAATAGCGTGACGCATTGCGTGACACATTTAAAACCTTTGTAAATTGGAAGCAAAACATCGTTAAAACCTGAAACTTTTTGTGAAAGATTATAACACTTGTATCCACATACCATGTTAGAAACAGCTTTGTTGGACGTTTTCTTTAGATTTTTTAATTTTTATGACGTCATGTGAAAGCCAAGAATATGCTAATCCTGGTTTCAAACTGTTCACAATTGCCCTTATCGTAGATGAGTACGCCACGCCAACATATCAGCGGTTTCTCGCTTTCTTGACCCTATAGTCTCGTTTTGATGTTTACGAGAACCTCTGACGACGATGAGCGTAAACATCAAAGCGAGACTATAGGGTCAAGAAAGCGAGAAACCGCTGATATGTTGGCGTGGCGTACTCATCTACGATAAGGGCTATTGCCCCGATATTGAGCGAAATTAACTTCGCATGTGGCCTGGTGCGTAAAGTGTGATCACAACTCCAGCCTGAGTAACTCTCAGCCAATCTAATGAAAACTTGAATGATTGTGTGATTACATATAACATAATCATTTTTAAAGCCATACACGGCTTGTGCATGAACATGCGTTCAA
>JAJGOT010000170.1:290000-375000 GCA_022457155.1 Cladopsammia gracilis | reverse complement strand
TTCTTATTATTATTATTATTATTGTTGTTGTTATTATTAAACTCCCTCTTCGACAGCCCTTTTGTTTTGATATTCGACAGCCCTTTTGTTCTTTGGGGAGCAGGTCGTTTTCATCAAGATGTTTGTAGACTCTCGGTGATGATGGAGGTTAAGGTGGTTCGATACAGTTTTCTGGAGACCATATCAACATTTTTCTATCGGCTTTTAAGCGGCCTTCTCCAAGTCAGATCAACGTGAAATTTTCACCACTAACTGGTTTTGAATTGAAGTTTGGCAAGATATAATTTCTGGTAAAATCGATATTACCATGACAACGATAAACAAGAAACTTAGAAATCAGTAAAAGTGAAATTTAGCGCGTTTAAGATTTCGCATTAAAAATCCCACATAGGCATCTTAAAATATGGTATATGGCATATATATTTTGCAAGAATAAAAAAATTCTGTATGTTTGAACTAAAATAAATCGCAATAACATTTCAAACCGTACTATGTGTGTACTGGTATTAAATTGATCGAGAGATTAACACTGGTTTTGTGAAATTACTTAATGATAATGTCAAAAAGTAGCTTGATGTTATGTTTGTAAACTTTGAAAGTTTTCTTTACTTTCTCTTTTGCGATCTTGAGAACTACCTTTTTTCCTAACATCACTTCATGTGCAATTTTTGGGTAATTTTCGATTTTAATGGCTTTTGCAAAAATCTGAGAAACGGCTCGATGAATTTTTTTACAACATTCACTGTGCATGCTTACCGATGTGCAAAATATTATCTGAAAATTTCATTGCCATTGATTCACTGGAACCCTTTTAAATTTGAAGATGAAAACGACGTACGAACCGGCCGAAAAAATGGCGTTACAAATTTACTTTTTTTTAAGTTATGCTTAATAATGATTTCCAATCAATGCGCACTGCATTCCTCCGTGATTTATACTTTCGTTGTGATCAGTTGTGCATCTATTATTATCTATATTCGAGCATGATTGTACCTTATTACTCTCCTTGCTACTTTCCAGATTTTAGGATTATTTTGAGCAATAAATGCCCTTTTGCGTTTTGAAAACGCTTTTACAGCAGGCGTTTTGAACGCAACAGAAAACAGATGCAAAGAAATTTGCATCAAAGAGCGTACATTGCAATGTTTCAATCACGGAAGAATGTAGTGCGCATTGATTTGAAATCATTACTGAGAATAACTTAAAAAAGTAAATTTGTAACGCCATTTTTTCGGCCGGTTCGTATGTCGTCTTCATCTTTAAATTTAAAGGCGTTCCAGTGAATCAATGGCAATGAAACTTTCAGATAATATTTTGCACATCGGTAAGCATGCGCAGTGAATGTTTTAAAAAAAATTCATCGAGCCGTTTCTCAGATTTTTGCAAAAGCCATTAAAATCGAAAATTACCCAAAAATTGCACATGATGCGATGTTAGGAAAAAAGGTAGTTCTCAAGATCGCAAAAGAGAAAGTAAAGAAAACTTTCAAAGTTTACAAACATAACATCAAGCTACTTTTTGACATTATCATTAAGTAATTTCACAAAACCAGTGTTAATCTCTCGATCAATTTAATACCAGTACACAAATAGTAAGGTTTGAAATGTTATTGCGATTTATTTTAATTCAAACATACAGAATTTTTTTATTCTTGCAAAATATATATGCCATATACCATATTTTAAGATGCCTATGTGGGATTTTCAATGCGAAATCTTAAACGCGCTAAATTTCACTTTTACTGATTTCTAAGTTTCTTATTTATCGTTGTCATGGTAATATCGATTTTACCAGAAAATATATCTTGCCAAACTTCAATTCAAAACCAGTAAGTGGTGAAAATTTCACGTTGATTTGACTTGGAGAAGACCGCTTAAAAGCCGATTGAAAAACGTTGGTACGGTCTCCAGAAAACTGTATCGAACCACCTTAAGTTGTAGGGAGACATGTGATTGGACGATAATTTTTGGGATTTTTGGTGTCTTCTGTTTTGGGAAGCAGATAGGTCATGCTTATTATCATTATTATTATTATTATTATTATTATTATTATTATTATTATTATTATTATAGTTATTTTAATTGCAATTATTTGAGAATTGTTTGAGAATTTGTTAATAAAGATTTTTTAATTAGTATTATTATTATTATTATATAATTATTATTTTATAACTTGCTAAAAAAACAACTTCATGAGCCGCTGCAGTAGCGTAATTAGTGTAATGTGGACTACTGTAGTGTAACGTGTATTGTAGCGTATATGTAGTGTAGTACAGTGTAGTAAAGTGAAGTGTAGTGAAGTGAAGTGTAGTGTAGTGAAGTCTAGTGAAGTCTAGTGAAGTCTAGTGAGGTGGCTGTGAAGTGTAGTGAAGTGGCTGTGAAGTGGCTGTGAAGTGGCTGTGAAGTGTAGTGATGTGTAGTGAAGTGTAGTGAAGTGGCTGTGAAGTGTAGTGAAGTGTAGTGAAGTGGCAGTGAAGTGGCAGTGAAGTGGCAGTGAAGTGGCTGTGAAGTGGCTGTGAAGTGGCTGTGAAGTGGCTGTGAAGTGGCTGTGAAGTGGCTGTGAAGTGTAGTGAAGTGGCTGTGTAGTGTAGTGAAGTGGCTGTGTAGTGTACAGTGAAGTGGCTGTGAAGTGGCTGTGTAGTGTAGTCTAGTGTAGTGAAGTGGCTGTGTAGTGTAGTGAAGTGGCTGTGAAGTGGCTGTGTCCCACTATCAAGTAATTCCAGTGGTGAAATCAGCTCGTCATCTTCTCCAGTCGACAAGAAACAAAAATTTAGAGAAAGCTTTTCTTCAGAAAGCGACGAAGTCTTCACCACTCAAAACATGGTGGAGGACATTGCGGATAATCCCAAGCTAATATTTCAGAGACTCGGTAAACTGGATGACCTAAAAGCCTTAATAAGCAAAACCCTAAAGAAAATTGAAATGGTTGAAACTCAAGTTATAATAAAGGGTTGAAAGTCTAGACAGTAAATGCTTTGTAAGTGACAAAGCAATCGGTGAACTGAAGGCAAATATGCAATTTCACTCCACTTCTTTGGATCAGTTAAAGGCCACTCAAGTAGAAGACAAAGATGCCTACAGGGCTGAAATAGTTCGTCTAAACAGAGAACTAGCCTACCAAGAAGCTTATTCACGAAGGGAAATCTACTTTTTGAAGGCATCGAAGAAGAAGTCTCTTCTGGAGAAAATGATCGTGAAGACACGGCGTCAGTTCTACGTAAGTTCCTGTCTTCCACTTTAAAAGTTGAGCACCCAGAGGAAATAGAGTTTCAAAGAGTCCATCGCCTTGGCGGAAAAAGAAATTCAAATAGCCCTAGAATTATAATTGCGCGCTTTCTTCGTTACAGCGATAGACAAAGAATATTTAAATTTGGAAGGGCGCTTCACGACGATCAGATACGCATTTATGCAGATTTTCCTAAATCAATTCAAGAATCCAGGAAACGCCAAATGCAAAAATTGAAAGCAGCCAAGCAAGAAGGTAAGACCGCGTATTTTCACCAAAGTAAGCCAGACTTACTCGTCATCAAAGGAAAGCTCGTTAAGGAATGATAATGGAATTAGTTTGTTTAAACCTAATCTTGAAAGGAGACTGCTACATTTCATATATACGATAGACTATCAATTTGGGTTGCGTAAGTGAGTTAGTGAGTTAGTGAGTTCGGTCGGTGTTGATGCTGTCTGAAATTTAAGAATATAACAATTTATTTCATGATCGTAGTTTGTTCAGTGGTTTATGACGAAGCTCCAAGGAAAGGAGTGAAGTCTAATCTGAATAGGAATGGAGTTAAAATCGATATATTTTCTTTTCTGATGAAGGAGTGTGCACATATCTGTATTTGTTTGTTTTTGTTTTCTTACATCTTAGCTTGCAATCCATTATATTATCTTTTTACAAAGTTTCGCTTAGTTTTACCAAAATTGTTAGAAGTAAATGAAATTAGACTGTGCCAATTTCCTTCTGCACTTATTTTATCGGTAACTAAAACCTTGGAAATATACGAGTTAGAATATTACATTAGAACATGTCAATTAACTTGAAAATAATTTCTCTGAATGTGAGGGGCATTAGTAATTTCAAAAAAAGACGTGCTATTTTCTCGTGGTGTCGCAAGCAGAAAGGAGACATAATCTTTTTACAGGAGACACATTCCAAAAAGGAGTCGGAAGTACAATGGAAAAATGAATGGGGTGGAAAAATGCTATTCCCTCATGGAAGTTCAAATTCCCGTGGTACTGCAATTTTGTTTAGTAACAATTCTAATTGTACAACACTCCTTTCAATTCCGGATCCCTTGGGCCGATTTGTTATTTCTAAGGTTGAAGCAAATGAGAAAGTATACGTTCTTGTTAATATTTATGCGCCAAACAAAGACAATGAATTAATCCAATTTTTTAGAAAGTTGCATTTATTACTTCAAACTGAAAACTTAGATTCTGAGGAAAACGTTATCTTGGGCGGTGACTTTAATTGTCCATTAAACCCTAGTCTGGATAAATGCGGTGGTTTAATGATACCTAGGAAAGCGGCAATCAATTGTATTGAAAACTTTTTTTTTATTTTTTTATTGGCATGAATAGGATGAAAAGGATGAAACTTTAGAACAATACCAGAAAAGATGGAGAAGTGTTATCTACTTCATTTCCACAAAAAGTACACTTAGGACAGTTCTTTATTCCAATTTTTGTCAGAAAATTATTAGTTGCTAGTCTCCTATGCAAAAATTTGAATTGAAATTCTATTAGTTTCGTGCTTTTGGTATATTTAGAAGCTAGTTGATAGGCCTCGTGCCATTCGATTTGTTCGTCATTGCATTTGTCAGCAAATCTTTAAGCCATTTGTCTTGAGATGGTGGAATGATGCATTTGCTGGATAAAAGTTTCTTATACACCAGCCGACTTCCAGAAAGAGGTTGTAAAAGCTTTGAAGAGAAGCTTTGATATAAAGTCTTATTGTTAGAGTTGCTTTGGCAGGTTCTCCAAAGAGACTTTAGTGCAGAAAGCAGTCCATAGTATTTTAAAGGGCAAACTTTGAGATAACATTAAATTTATTCTGAGATTTGTTGAAACTTAAAAAGTTACCTGCGTCATCTTTCAGGTATTTAACTTTTGTAACGCCTTTGTCGAACCAGTCGGGATAGAAAACAGGAAAATTGTCAATCCTTATAAGATAGTTATGCCATATACTTTGAGTAAGAAATTGCATTTCGGATGTAATTTGTTTCTCAAAGTTTATCTCTGCCCAGATTGTAAGTACCTCTCTAATGAAGCAGTTCTTAGTCGCTATAGTCTTTGTGATGTCCTTTTGGCTGAGATTACTAGTAAGTGCAATTTTTCTCCCACCTGTCTCTATTTCAAGATCGAAAAAAAAACTTCCGCTTTCCACTTGTATTGAAAACTTACAAAGTGAATTAGATCTAGTAGATATCTGGAGGATCAAAAATCCCGAAACAAAAAGTTATACTTGGAGCCAAAAATCACCAATAGTATTACGTCGCCTAGATTATTGGCTAATTTCTAATAATCTATGTGATTGCGCTATTTCCTCTGGCATTATTCATGCAATAAGAACTGATCATTCGGCAATTAGTTTAGGTTTAGGGGAAATCGGGGAGATTAAAGATTCAGGTATGTGGAAAATGAAGGTGAAAATGATCTTTCAGATAAACGCAGTGTTTGGGACTGGGTTAAGTACAATATTAGATCGCTTGCTATTAGCTATTCTAAAGAAAAGGCTAAACGTACAAATGAGAAAGAACAGAAAATTAAACAAGAATATGAGGATTCTGCCAAGTTGTTTGAAAATGATCCGAATGATTTAAATAGGTCGCGATTAGATGATTGTAAAGAGAAAATGGAATTGTTTTATGAAGAAAAAGTAAGAGGAATTATCATACGTGCAAGAGCCCGCTGGCATAAACATGGTGAAAGGAGCACAAAGTACTTTTTAAATTTAGAAAAGAGAAATCATATTAAAAAGCATATTAGAAAATTGTTAATAAGTGGTTCAATAACGACAGACCCTTTTCAGATACTTGCCGAGCAAAAACGTTTCTATGAAAATTTGTATAAAGCAAGTTCAAGTGAGTCACTTGAATCCACTAAGGCGTTTCTTAATAATCTGAATGTTCCTCAATTGTCAGAAGAACAAAAGCTATCCTGTGAAGGTCGAATTACTGTTGAAGAATGCAAAAAGGTTTTAAAAACTTTTCAAAATAATAAATGGCCTGGAAATGATGGAATCCCAGCTGAATTCTATAAATGCTGTTGGGATCTTATCAGTGAAATTTTTATCCATTGTGTGAATGAATCTTTTGAAAAAGAAGAATTGTCCAATTCTCAAAGGCAAGCTGTCATTACCGAAATTGAAAAAAAAAAGGAAAAGATCGTATATAAATAGAAAATTGGAGACCGATTTCTCTCGCCAATCTTGATACTAAAATCATATCAAAAGTTATTGCCATTAGAATTAAAAATGTATTGCCTTCCATAATACACCAAAGGTACATTGGTGAAACAGTTACATCGATTTTTGACATTAGGGATTTTACAGAAAAAGAAAACGTACCTGGTCTGATCATTTTTATTGATTTTCAAAAGGCTTTCGACACTCTAGATTGGAACTTCCTATTCGAATGTCTGAACGTTTTTAACTTTGGCTCGGACTTCATGCGTTGGATAAGAACTTTTTATTCGAATATTAAAAGTAAATAACGGTTTGTTTTCAGATAATTTCAGTTTAAGTCGTGGAGTCAGGCAGGTAGACCCTCTTTCACCTTATCTTTTTGTTTTAGCTGTTCAACAACGGAAATATTAGCAATTGCTCAGTATTAGAGAGAACCAGGAAATAAAGGGAATTCATAATTGGACAAGGAGAAACTAAGCTCCTTCAATATGCGGATGACACTGCTGCGGTACTCTCTGACATAGAATCAGCCCATAAACTTTTCAGTTACTTGACAAAATTAAGGAAATGTCTGGTTTGAAAGTAAATAGCTCAAAGACGGAATGAATGTGGTTAGGTTGTTTGTTCTGATGCGTATCTAGCTTAAAATAATAAAATTTAGTTCCTAAGTGGTATGTGCTTTTGGACAGTGCAGTGATTGAGTTTGTGGCTTAGTCCCCGACGGCCCGAGTTTGAATCTCCATAAAGTCCTCTTTTTTTTTTTTCCTTTCTTTCTTTTTTCGAACTGGACATTATGAAAGTGATGTACTTATTTTTTCGTTCGTCAAAAATCCTTACATTTAATTTAAAAAATATATATATCGAACCGTGTCAGCTTACGGCAATATTGCGTTACGCGTTACGCGTTAGCATTTCTTCTTCTCGGGTTGGCTCTTAGGAGCCTTTGATTAGACATAATTTTAAGCTGATGTTTCTCTGTAAAAGCACTCAAATCACTTTGGAATCAATGCTGCAATGAGTTAAAGGCGCCACGAGTTCAAGCTGTGTACAGCTTCTTGTTTTTTTTTTTTTTTATGGAAAGGTAAAGATAAGGTTACCAGATTATCCGCTATTAACAGCTACGAAGGAGGAGGCATCAAAATGGCAGATATATCAATTTATAATTCAACACATTGATACACTGCCCAAATATGGTAAAAAGGTTATCGATATATGTTATGTCTACATGACGTATAACGAGCGATGGCGGTAAATTTCGCATTTTGAAGGATGGACAAAAAAGGCGCGAAATTTTCGCGTTGTCGCGGTCGCAGTGATGTTTCTCAGCGTAGCTGAATGAAAACTGGTTCAAAGTTTAACCGCTCGACAAGAAGTGAATGAAGGAGCACAATTTTCGTGAAATTCCTTTGGTAATCACCTCTGGAATATGATATAGACTTGATGTTTCCTCAGAAAAGTTTCTGATCTCGTCATTACGGCTGTGGGAGCTAAAAAACGAGCATTCCAAGTTTGTAAACAACGTTAATCGACTCAGCTCGTACTTCGATGTTTGAAAATTTGGTGCTTATGGAAGGGACTAAAAAGCCAAATCAACTACAGGTACGATGTTTTAACAGTTTCTTGTATCCTTTAGCTGTGAAGTTTTGTAAGCTTACTGTCCACGCTGCAGTTCTTTCCGACTTTTCGCCGCTATGTTAGGTTCGTAGCCGTGTGTTTCTTCAATTTGTTTTTGATTCTGAATTGAACTTTTTAAGATACGAAACACTTGTAACTAAGACATTCTATGCCATTTTACTGTGTTTTAATTCTTGTAGTCACTACTCTGTCCCGTTCTTTGAGTAGACGAAAGCTCTTCGTAGAAACTGTCAACTGATTGTGTACGCTGAAATTAATTTTAGCTTGGCAAAAGTTTCGGCATTCACTGCTTGTTGTTTAAGAAATGGTGCGAGGTAAAATATTGTAGTTAGCCTTTTTACTTAATGAAAGGTTGTATATCTCAATGACTTTTTTCTCGAAACTGTGATTTGTTATCAATGTGTTGAATTATAAAACAGTTAGTGTTCAATTCAAGCTTGCACAATATTGAAGGGCGCCACTTTCATTCATGAACTGTGTGATGTTGCAAGTTTCGCGCGGTAAAACATCTGTAAGCTTTTTTTTTTTTGTTTAAATAAAAGGCTTGTCGGCGATATTTTTTCTTCAAACTGTGCTTTTTTATCAATGTGTGTGCGTGATATCGCCTAATTTTAGCCGACTCGGCCTACGGCCTCGTCGGCTAAGTATTAGGCGATATCACGCGCGCTTTCGCGCTATAATAGTTAAATATTCAAGATTCAGGGGGCTAATGCTCTTTAGCTGCAACTATAATGTGAAAGATCTCTCCATTACCTCCGAGTTTTACTTAGAATTACTTAAGTGGTGGTCAGAATTTCGGGAAGTTAACGCTGTAGATTGTGATTGGCATTATATAGTGTGGAATAACAAGAATATTAAAATAGACAATAAACCAATTTTTTACAAGAAATACTTTAATTACGGTATCCGTACAGTAGAAGACCTACGTTTTGACCTAAGTAATACAGCGTCTTACGAATTAATTGCAAGTAAAATTAAAATGGCTAAATTTTTAGAATGGACCGGTTTGAGACAATCAGTACCTTCAAATTTAAAATCAACTGGTTTTATTTCTAATAATCTTGGCCTTGACCCATCGTTCAAATCTCATGGCGGTGTGTTTGATATATCGAAGAAGAAATCTAAAGATTATTATTCCCTTCTAATCAGCAAAAAGGCATGTTTTCCTAATTATGCCCAAAAATTAAAGAATGAGTTTAATTTATCCGATGAGTTATTAAAACAAGCCTTTCTCCTGCCCAACTCTGTTGCTTTTGAACCATATGTTAAAGCCTTTCAAATTAAGATTCTGAATTCTATCCTTTACAGAAATTCTAAGCTTTATAAGATAGGATGCAGGACAGATAGTCTGTGTTCTTTCTCTAAAATGGAATCCGAAACTATGTTTCATTTCTTATACAATTGTCCTCATTCATATGCATTTTGGAAAGATTTCGAGACGTATTATTTTTCTTTGACAAGAAAGCCAGTTCACCTTACTCTAAAAGATATTGTTCTTGGTATCTTATTACTGGAATGCCCCTTACTTAATTATTTACTACTTGTGGGAAAAATATATCACTGGAATTGCAGAAGGAATGAAGCACTTCCTAACATAGATAGTTATAAAATTAAAGTCAATATAAAATATGAAACAGAAAAGTACATATGTTGTAAAAATAAGAGTTCAGATAAATTAATGGAAAAATGGAAAATATAGCTTACTTTTAGCCTGTAATAGCTCTGATGTATCCATGCTAGATGTGTGAGTATGTAAACCTATAAGTATGTAAGTATGTAAAAGTATGAGTGTGTTGTGTGTATGTGTGCTGTGTGCGAGTATGTTGAGAGTGCTGTTTTCATTTATGTAATATTGTACTGATGCATTAAATAAAAAATAAAACATACATATCAGCCAGGATACTGTCTCTTTAAAGTTTTACCAAGTTACTTCGAGCATCACACGCATTTCTTGAAAACACTCACCGTGTCTACCTTGTTCGAAGAACAAAAAGAGAAGTGTGAGGAAAATTGACTGTTGGTGAATGTTTTAATGCTTTGAATAGTTTTCAAAGAATAAAACGGGGCACCCGGTAATGGTCACGGCCTTACAGTGGAGTTTTGCATAGTCTCTTGGCCAATTCTTGGAAAACATTTGGTACCGGCCTGTTTGAATTATGCACATGATTACGGAGAATTATCAAACTCAGCTCAGAAGCAAACAATAATCACTATATTAGACAAGCCAGGGAAAGACCGTAGGATGATAAAAAAATGGAGACCGATTTCTCTCATCAATGTTGACACCAAAATAGCTTAAACTTTGGCAAAATGATTAGAGCTTATCCTAGCAAGGGCTATAGGTAAAGTGAGTTTCAACTAAATAGAGTTTTATTTGTCTAAAAAAATTACATTGCTAGCATTAAGTAGCCCTGTGTTTTTTTTCTGGTCGTTTCTCTCCATATATTTTGTGGACAAAGCTTTCAAAACGTCCATTCGCTTCAGAAATAATGAAAGCATTCGTAAAGTCTTGGTAACGAAGCGTGTTTTCAAATCCGAGGCGCAGGTGCTAATTAGCGCTCGGTTTTACCACTAAAAATGACTGGTGGATAAAACGGTTTGCTTTTTGATGAGAGTGGTCAGTGCACTACCGAATGAATGGCAATTTATCATCAACAGTAACACCTATCGCGAACCGTACCCTCTTGATAAAAGCTGCTTTTCAATTGTCAAATTGAATGATGAAAATCCAAACCCGATCTCCATCGACTGGACGAAAATCAACTCACTAGCCTTCAACTTTACTTTGGATACAAGGTTGAAGTCTTTCAATATAATTTGCTAAATCGTATTGTTTTAACAAATGCCAAACTTTATCAACTTTACTAACTTTATCAAAGCACTTTCTGTAAGATAGATTAGAAGAGTCTCTCGAGCATTTATTATTTCTCTGTACATGAACAGTTGTTTTTTGGAAGGGGAGGCTATTCATAAAAATGAAGTATTAGAGCTTTCGAAGATGCATTGTTTAGAAAACAATATATATATATATGTATATATATATATGTATATATATATAACCGTACATCCTGTGCCCAAGTTCAGGAGTTGCCATAAAGCCATTATGGTAACAACCGGGAGGGCACATTGTATACATGATTGTATTATATATATATATATATATATATATATATATATATATATATATATATATATATATATATATATATATATATATATATATATATATAGGCAAGCCTAACAGCGTCGCACTTTGAACAAGCTTAACTAAGGTGAAACTTAACTAAGGTGAAAGGTTCGAAGCACAAGAATTAAGATTAACGACCGGGCTATTTTCAATTTTAGCAATTCTCAAAAACAGTATTACCCGACCGTCTGCACAGTACATTTAGACCGTACAAAAGCTCACAAAAACAACTTTTCTCTGTCTATAATAACTAGTACGACTACTTTCCGAATAAAATACAGTTTTTGCTTGTCAAAAATTGCCGGAGAAACTGATTTGGAAATCAAAATTGCAAAAATACACAAACATAAGCTCTTATTTGCATAATGCGACGCGAGTGAAGACAGAAAATCTAAGTCTTGTTTTGTTAACATAAAATCGCTTTTTAATCTATGTAATGAATGAACAAAGACATAAAAACGGACAACACAATCTTCTTTCGAAAAATTTTATTCAAATCTCCATTAGTTTATGTTTAAAAGCAAACACGTACCATTTATAGAGCATCGACACAGAGCTGTCCTCTATGAAATTCAAGATAACAACACGACTTAAACTTAAGAGAACACAAAGGAAAAGTCAATCAAAAATTGATATTAACATAAATTACCATCGAAAATTTGATTTATTTTACCTTTAAAGCACTGGACTGCTTGGAAATTCGTTAAAACTTCTTCGGTTCTGAAATCCGTAATAAAAACAAGGCATCTCCCCGCATTGCTCCTGTATTGATAATATCAAGTTCCTCGAAGCAAGATTGTATCCCTGAAAGCTCTTCTTTTTCCACTAAAGCGGCTTCTGAGTATCCCTTAATTAGTATCCTTGTCTTGAGTAGCAAACCGCGAAAAACTGCAGGGAAATAACACAACAATCCAACTAAAGAAAAACAAAAACAAAGCCTCGGTACTCCTCGCTTTGCTTTCAAAATTGCTAAGATCCCGGATGTTGTTCCAACACGGCGGGCGGGCGGGCACACACACGCTCGCGAAACATTCCGCTAGCCATGACCATGAAAAATGCGGGCATAGGTTCTATGAGTATGGGGCTGCGCAGCCGGGCCTTCGGCCCGGCGACTGCTCCTCTATGATATTGACACAGACAAAGACTTTCTGGCAATTAACTATATACTTTTGTTAACTACATTTTTTATTTATAAGTGTAAACTCAATAATAGGAAACCATCCTTTGAAATACTCAAGACTAAATTGAATTAAGCCACCCTAAAGGCCCGAACAAACGGCGCAACCTTTCTTGTAACGATACAGTTTGTTGCAGCATTGCAAAAGTAGAACTCGATTCTACTTCTGCAACTCTTGTGCGCAACGTTGCTAAAAAAGTGGCACCGTGTGTCAGGGCCTTAAATTTTGAATTTCATTATACAAGGGAAAATGGAAATTTGTTGAAACATGATATGAAGTGGAATTCCTTTATTCTTATAAAAGTATAAAACTTCTTTCCTTTTTCCCTGTACCAATATGATTCTTATTTACCTGAGTCCACCATGACACACTTTCGCGATTTCGATAATATTTCATTAGCCAGTTATTTTGAATGCGTACATTGTTTCCTCTCCATAGTAATTTAACGTTGCTGTGTAAGTGGTATAATGTTCTGTATCTGTATTTGTTTCTTGACAGAGTAATAGACCTTTTTGGACTTTCAATAAAAAAGTGTTAAAGAAAAAGAATTACGCCCTGCAATGACATCAATATCACATGCTGACACTAATTACATAATGTTCCCAAAATGTTTTACACGGAAACAAAGCAATTACTGGGAAGTGATTCTTTTTCTTGAAATAAAATGTAAAATATAATCAGGGGTTCCATAAATAAATAAATAGGCGGTTATATTTTGCTAGCCGTGTTTTCACAAAGAAGAAAACATAGAAATTTGTCATAAATCTCGTGCAGATCCAGGTATTTTCCGTATCCGTCTTCATCAGTAAACTCTACAGAATTTTGCATTTCTTCCTTTGGAGCCTAACTACAAGTTTTTCAGATGCAAGTAACTATTAAACGCAGAAATCTGAACAACCAAAGCAAGTCCGGTCAAGTTCAGGGGATAAAAATAAATTTGAAACAGCTTGAATTCAACGCTGCAATATTCACTCACCCGCTAGGAAACCAACGGATGCCATTTCAAAAATAAAAAATATATAAAAAATGAAAGAACTTGCTTTGTGCTACTTCTTTCGGCAGTATAACCAAGAAGAATGTGTTTATCAAAAATGCATTTTGTCTTCAAGTATGTACGAAAATGTCTCCGCTATTAAAGTAACGGTGGAAGGGCAGTTAACGGAGGGGTATGGTAAAGAACGGCAGACAACTAAAAAATACCATCTCGAAAAACCGTAAACATAGATATTATCTTAACTGATATTACTCTCCATCCCACTGTTCTAAACAGCTAATAACATCATGACTGTTGTTGGCTCTTTGAATGAAAGACAGGGAGCAATGCATTTTTAATCGTCTATCTTTGTGATTAGTGTGCGGTATTCATAACGAACATATCACACATCCTAACGCAGCCCAACACAGCAGTAACTCTTCAAAGTTTCCTCCACAAACGTCTCTGAAAAAAGTGAGAAAAAGACAGTAAAGATATCAGGTATCAGTTTATTGGGTTTTTTGTTTGTTTTTCATGTAATGTTGGCTTTTCATCGTATCTATACAGTTTTAACCGTTGAGGTTTCTATAATGTTGTGTTGCTAGGAAATATTTGAATAAGATTAAGAAGGTATAGAGTAGTGCTTGCATGAAGAAATATTCCAATTTTATATTCGTAAAACTAAACCAAAGAGCAAGTTCATCTTAATGCAATTACCTTTTTGCTGTGTAACAACTCAACATTGGAGTTCACAACACAATTTTACATTACTTAATTCACGTTTTTTTAGTTATGAGACCATCGAAACAAAACCTATCCAATTCTAATCTAAGAAAGTTGTATTGCCAGCGTTATAAAATCTTACTAAGCAAGCGTCACCACATTTTTCCTTATACGATGATATTAGTTGCCAGTAGTAGGAGCGAATACGATGCTTTTGTAACTAGTAGAAATTAGTTGTGTAATTTGTCATCTGACTTCATGTAACGACTGGTCGATGTCGCGGTGTCCTGGCCCTTCTTATTTCATGAATACGCGAAACTTCAGAACGAATAATTTTTCTAAGTTAAACGATTATTAGCCTGCGTGGCAGGTGTTCGAAGGGGAAGGGAGAGGGGAAGGGGGAGAATTCATGCGCGCGAGAACGCGAAGGATACGCAGGCTAAAGGATTATCAATTAAATCTTGAAACTTAATTACAAAACTGCAGGAACAACTACAAATTAACCTTACGTTGTTTCGTATTCACGAGATGGCTGTTAGACCCTTTCGTTTCAAACTGTTCACAATAGGCCATTTCCGAGTTGCCTTTACCCTCTCTATCAAAGCGAGGCTAGGTGCGAAACCTTTCATCTGAAAATGATCATGAGTTTTCATTCACATGCAAATAAGTTTTATTTGCATGTGAATAAACACTCATTTTCATATGAAAGGTTTCGCACCTAGTCTCGCTTTGATAGAGAGGCTAAAGGCAACTCGGAAATGGCCTATATTGTGCCAGTGTACTGTGACATGGTTACTGATGGAGGTTAGTTTTTTTTTTGTTGATTGCATGGTTTGTAATTCAGCTGGTACAAGTCGTTTAATTCTGGCTTAATTTTATAACTAAATCTTATGCTTGTACATATTTGGTAAACAATTCACTGACCAATACCTCTACATCTGGCTCCAGTCATCAAAAGGTGGATGCGGAGCTATTCACTGTCAAAACTCCATCCAGTAGATAGCGAAGTTGCATGATTTTGCTAACATTTATTGACTGAAGAGTGATTAATCGGGAGGGTGGATAAATGCAGTTATCCACTGTTAATGAGTAAATGGACCCATTGGACAAACGTTTTCATTCACATGCGAATAAGTTTTATTTGCAAGTAAATGAAAACTCATTTTCATAAGAAAGGTTTCGCACCTAGCCTCGCTTTGATAGAGAGGCTAAAGGCAACTCGGAAATGGCCTATTGCCCCGATATTGAGCGAAATTATCTTCGCATGTGGCCAGGTGCGTAAAATGTGATCACAACTCCAGTACCTCTCAGCCAAACTGATGAAAATTTGAATGATCATGTGATTAAAGCCATACATACTTGTGTATGAAGATGTGTTCAATTAAAATCATCATAACGTTCTATTTGTGTGTCGTATTTACTCATTGGTATCAATGGCGACACTAATCGTTATCTCAGTAACATAAATCTAATTCCGACCTTTGTGTGTCTTTTGATATTTAAGGAAGAGTTATCTATCAACAATGGTTGTTTTCTGCCACGCCCTGTTTGTCATCTTGTTCCACCCCGTAAAACTCTTTGCAGATCAGCCTCGCAAAGGTGAATGTCGGGACAACAGAGAGGAATTCGGTTTTGCTTTAGCTGGTCATGACTACAAGACCACTAATGCGGACAATTTTGGCCGCTGCTTCTTCGAATGCAGTTTAGACGAAAGATGCCAAAGTGCGACATTTCTCTGGAACGCCAAAGAATGTAAAATGAAAAACGAAACAAAGAAATCCAGACCAGCGGATTTTGAGGAAAATCCAGCTGCCACTTATATGGAAAACTCTTTCCGAGGTAAATGTGTAATAACAACTGACCGGTCGCACGCGTTATCATGAAAACTAAGAGAATCAGTCTAATTCTTACACTGAAATGAAGGATGAATTCACTTTGAGTCCAGATTATAGGGTGGTATTGCATAATATTTTGTGAGTCAGTGGATACGAAAAATTCGAATCTCAGCGCATCCAAAGATTGAAACAAATACGAAGAAGTGGAACCGTTTAATACTGTTTTTTTTTTCCATTGTTTTTTTAGTGACTGTTAACATTTTTTACCTTAAAATGTTTCAAATGCAAACAATAACAGTCCGCCCAACCTCATAAATGGATCGGCCGGAGGAGAGGGAGGGGAGGGGAGTGCAGGCTCAAATAATGGCCGTTCTTGACTCCTCTTATTTTTATATTTTTACCATAACTGTAAAATTTCCCGCGCGCTCATTGGCCAAAAGCTATTATTTACTGGAGTACAATTTATGATATGATCATGATTGGTAATCACGCTACCCGCGTCTAGCACGCGGGAATCAAATGATTTTGCCTTCGAGAAAAAATTCAGCCAGTTTGGTTTGAAAGATAGCAGCTTTCTCTGTCTATTTTCGGCGAATTGTCGCCGTTTCTAATCAAATATTACATTTGTCATTGGTAAAAAAATCCACGCTAGTCAAAGCTCAAACGGTTGGAACAGAACCTGGGACGGAAACTGACTGAAATGCTACTGCTTCATTCAGTAAACTATCGTCACTGCCACAGAGGAAAATACGCTTGTTATGAAGTAAAAAAGAAAGGTAAATAAACAAATTACTTGAAAGTTTACTTCGCATCCTTGTCTGTAAAATCAAAAGTTTCCGTGATGATCAAAGTTTCAATACGCTTGATGTTAAGTTCATTGCTCTGGATTTTGAGGACAAATTGAACATGATGGTTCCGAGAAAAATGTTTTTTTTTGTTATGGTAAAAGCAAACAAATTTTCGTTCGCCATTATATGTCCTCTGATAAATAATGGATTGACGCCATAGCATGGTCAAAAACAGTTGCGAAGCGAGTAATTCCTCACTCTGTTTGGAACAATGTCATGACGTCAAACCATTGTTTATCAGAGGACATATAATGGCAAACTTCAATTTATTTGAGTGAAATAGGTCATTTGCACGATGACGTCATATGACTACAACTACCAGAATCCTTCAGTTTTTTGTTTTGTAGTGCAAATTAGGGCTATTGTTATTTAAACCGCACTGGGATTACAAAATTTAAATAAGAAAGAAAAAACAAAATGAATTCTGGTAGTTGTAGTCAAATGACGTCATCGTGCAAATGGCCTATTTATGATCCTCGCAGTGTGCTCTCAACTTAAGCAGGAGAAAAAGCAACCTGAAAAAAATTAGGCTTGAACGGGATTCGAACCCATGACCTTGCGATACCGATGCAATGATTTTCATATATTCACATTCATTTTTAAAAGATTATTTGTTAAATACAGCTTTTCTTTTAACAAAGCAATATTTAGAGCCTTATGCGATTAGAGCATTGTATCAGGATATCTGTTTACTACTTTTGTTCATTCCCGGAATATTGTTTCTTACAGCAAAGAAGGGTTCAAAAGCCTCTGTGCCAGGTTTTTCGTGCAAAGACATTTTGATAAGCGGTGACGCTCAGGGGGATGGTGAGTACTGGATTGACCCAACAGCCTCAGGGGAACCCTTCACAGTGTACTGTGACATGGTTACCGATGGAGGTTAGTTTTTTGGTTGATTGCATGGTTTGTCATTCAGCTGGTACAAGTCGTTTAATTTTGGCTTAATTTTATAACTAAATCTTATGCTTGTTCTACATCTGGCTCCAGTCATCAAAAGCATGGTTTTGCTAACATTTATTGACTGGAGAGTGATTAATCGGTCGGGTGGATACATGCAGTTATCCACTGTTAATGAGTAAAGGGACCCATTTACTCAAGAGACAATGGACACTTTATTTGACGTGAAAGAGACAATTACCTATGTTATTGGTGCGTCCTGTAGATTTTTCCAGCAAAGTCTATAGGACAGACCAGCTAATTTGCAGGTACACTTGTATTACACTTTTTTTAAATTCATTTATTACCTTCACCTTACGGCTTGATCCAGAATTAAAACGTACGATATTTAATAGATAATTACTGAGGTTCGCAGCATTATTAGGTATATTGCAGGAAGCTGAGGGCGCAGCCAAAAGCTGACTGCAATATACCTAATAATGTTGTGACCCGAAGTAATGATCTATTATAATTATTGTTTCTCATCAAAACCCATTATTTTCTCTCTGCATTGTATCTTCGATTTTAGCCACCCCTTTGGCTATTGTATTCATTTTGAATACAGCTATAACAATGAAATTAGCACTTATTGTTACTGCGTATACAGTGCGATGGCCATTACGTAACCCCCAAATCCTGAGTTGTTGTGAAGATTATTTAACTAATAACAATTGATCCTCATAAAATCCTATTGTTCTTCCTAATACATTGTATCTTCGATTTTAGCCGCCCCTTTGGCTGTTACATTGATTTTGAATATAACAATGAAATTAGCAGTTACTGTTACTAGGTACACTATACAGTGCGGTGGCGATTACATAACCCTCAATCCCTCAGTTGTTGTGAGGATTATGTAACTAATCTGACTACGATCATGTGTGAACATTATTATTGAATTTATTTGTTGTTGACGAGAATGTTCACAAAAATTTGCATACTTTATAACCCGGAGTACTCAGTCATTTTATTCAGTGCAAAGCTCACTTGTTGGAAGCATGGAGGATTCATCGGAAGACGAATCAGCGATTTTTATAAAACAGAATTCGGAAAATGATGCTTCGGCAGAGCTCAAAGGTAAATGAAGAAAAATGTATTAAGAAAGATGTTGTACAAAAGTACAGTGAGCAAAAAGAAAAAAAAGGAGTTAAAGGAAAAACCATTGAGCCAGAAACAAGTGAAGTTTGCAATCAGTCAGTTGTGCTTAGCACTAATTACACTAAAATTGTTATTTCGTATAAATGAGAAACCTTGTATGAGGTGTAAACAAGTTAGGATTTATAATAAATTGAATATCTTTGTGTTCACGTATCTCCTGGAATAATTTTCTTGTTTACTGTTTATTAACGAAATCATCAGGGGGGGGGGGGGGATACTTAAACGTGGTAAAATCGGACTAACTGCAATATTTTTAATATTGCAGTGTGCACGCTGCAATATTTATTTAAAAATATTGCGGTTTAGTCTGTTTTAGCACGTTTAGTATTACCCCTCACAATTTCCCCTGCTAACAAAAAGGATCGCCCCCATTTTCCTCAGACACTTGGAATCAAAACTTCTAATCACGCTGCAATTGTTGATATAATGCAGAGAGAGAACAATAGGATTTGATGAGGATCAGTAATTATAACTGGTTATCTGAGCCGGGTCATTACAATTGTCTTTTGCCTGGACGGCTCAGTTTTCGACCGATCCGTTAGCATACTTTAACCTTCACTATTGGTGTTTTCTGTATAGTCAAACCTCTCCTTACGGACACCTCCATAATACAAGCAATTTTCTTAGTCCTGGAGATACTAAAATTCATACAATAACCACCTCTATAGTTCGGATACTTCATAATACGGACACTTCGATATTGCGGAGGTTCAACTGTATTTTTAAATACAGTTAAAAAAGCTTAATTGGTTAATAGGTCCTTTAAAGAACTTGGGCAGTAGTAGTATATCATACTTACACCTTTTTATTGTTCATGATTCCTTTAGGTGGTTGGCTTCTCATTAGTCGTTTTGTTATGGAAGCGTTGGATTCTGCGCAAGATGAAACTACCCAATCGGATTCTTATAAAACGATCCTTCCGAAGTACACTTTCAACAAACAGTACTTGCTGCGAAATGGCTTCAATCAGTTGAAACAAGACATGGGTTTCACTCAAATCCGGTTTTATTGCTACAAAAAGACGACAGACCGAGTGTTTCACATTATGACCAAGAACAATGCCAAAGGGGCTAACGTGGTGAAATTTTTTACCACTTCTAATAGCATGCCTGTGGCTTGTGGCTCTTTCACACGCCTCCCAGATGATAACTCATTACTCGCCAAGAATTGTGACAAATGGGGTTATCCGACTAAAGATCGATGGGGGCATCGATCGTATCTTACTGATCAACGCCTTTATGCAAGGACAATAGCATGGGCATATACCCGTTTTTATCACCTTGCAGGTAATGGCGTTTATCAGTGTGACGACACTGTTCAAAAGAGGTTGTCTCTTAATGACATATGGCAGGTCTTTGTACGATAGTGGTATTATGTTGTATTGGACGTACAAGAGGGTGTGTGGGGGGAGGGGTGATGATGACAACTAGATATGACATCATAAGTAGCATAAGGTCAATCTATTAACCAAAATGTGTAATTAAATCAAATTTCAAAGCTCTGGCATAATTCTTTTATGCGATAAACATGAATTTTAGTATCACAGATTCCCTGCAGCGTCATACCCCAAAACATTACCTTATCTTGTGGAGCAAACTCTAACCCTAACCCACCACCCACCACCCATCTTTCTTTACGTCCTAGCCTACTGCTCGAAAAAGTCAAGAAAGCCGATTATCGGGTGGCCCAAGAAATCGAGCGTTTTATTGCGTTTTATTGCACCTTCACAATAAAAAATGGAAACCTTTTCTCTCGAGAATAAAACAGTAGCTATTGCTTCTGTAAATAACATTACTTGCATCGTCATTTCTGGCAGCTCAATATTTATTATTATTATTATTATTATTATTATTATTATTATTATAAGAGCAGTTTTCAGTTGAGTGTCAAAAGTAATTGCACAGTTGCTTTGGTTTTGCATTGCTACGCTTTGTGATTGGCTAAAAACTCTCGCGCCACTTTCTCGACCAATCAAAAGTAAAACCAAAACCAATCGTGACTTGCTCGCACGCGTCTTCCCGTGCTTGGCGCCGCCGACATGTAATTGCTTCGACTAGCTCTAATTGGTTCATTGGATTGTTTACGACTGCTCTGATTGGTCAGAGTAATTACTTTGGTTTTAGTTTTACCACACTCAAAACGTATAAAGACGATTATTTTAACTCAATTGAAAACTGCTCTATTATTATTATTATTATTATTATTATTATTAACTTGCTAAAGACAACTTCATGAGCTGCTGCAGCGTAGTTAGTGTAATGTGGAATAGTGTAGTGCAATTGTAGTGTAAAGCAGTGTAGTGTAGTGTAGTGTAGTGTAGTGCAGTGCAGTGTAGTGCAGAGTGCAGTGTAGTGCAGTATAGTGCAGTGTAGTGCAGTGTAGTGTAGTGTAGTGTAGTGCAGTGCAGTGCAGTGCAGTGCAGTGCAGTGTAGTGTAGTGTAGTGTAGTGTAGTGTAGTGTAGTGTAGTGTAGTGTAGTGTAGTGTAGTGTAGTGTAGTGTAGTGTGGTGCAGTATAGTGTAGTGTAGCGTAGCGTAGCGTAGCGTAGTAGCTAGTGTAGTACGTAGTGTGGTGTGGTGTGGTGTGGTGTGGTGTGGTTTAGTGTAATTTTGCTTTGTGGGATATTAGTATCGTACAATTGTAATTAATAACATCTTTTATTCTGTATTAAAGAAAAAATAAATAAATGTTGTCCGCAAACGAATAAAATATCGTTAGACTCCATATCTAACCGTTTATGAGACATTGTGTTAAAAAAATGTGAACGCCAAAAGAACCCGCTAAAGTCTATTTACAAACCCGTAAAACATGTTTTACGTTCCGTGTCACGTTCGTCAAATTTTTGTTAAACTTCTTAACAGTGTAGGTCAACAGTCTTATCAACGAGGCGAAAAAAGTCGACGTGATCGTACATCGAAAATGAAAAGAACGATAAACTGCTTTGAAATACTGTCGACCTAAGGTAAATCAGGACTTGCCGGAATAATCTTTCGTCAAGATTTTTTGGCATCAGAGTTTATGTACAGCGAAAGCTATGTAAAACGGACCAATGCGGCTGGGTAATTTTTGCAACTCTATTTTTATTTTTTAAAGTGTTAATTAAAGGCTAAAAAAGGAAGTAACAAGCATAATCGGCCAGCCTTATTATAACACTTTTTTAACCTTTTTACCATACGAAATTTATCCTTTTTGTTAAAAAATCTAAGGCTTTTGACAGTTTTCGTCATATTTTCGTTATAAAATGCCATGTCGCATACGAAGACAATTAGTTGTTACTGCTTAGCTTCTCTTTGATAACAACAATGAGATTTTAGCTAAATCGTGATTTACACGCTAAAGCGCGCTTTAATTCTGCAGTGGAACCACAGCCACTATTTAGGGTCAAGACATGTACAGATTCACACTGAGATTTCCATCTTCTTTCTCAACTGTTACAGTATAGTTCACCCATTCTGCAGGTTGATCAATTTCTTATTTGCACACAATCGGTTCCATTCTTAAGCTTGTGCAGAAGTGTGGATGGGCAGGCTTAATTTCTGGCTGGATGAATTTGAATGTGATGCTCCTCTTCGATCTCTCCAAGGCTTTCAAACTGACTGATCGCCAACTTCATCTAAGACCATCTAAGATACCTTCAGTATTGGCACTCACCGTACTCAACAGTTCCAACAAACGTGTCTCGGCTTAGTTGATGAAATTCTCGTAAGCCGACCGTAACAGGTTATTGAACCCAGTGAGTTTTGCTCTGGTTGTCTTATTTTGCGATGTTCTTTCGGACGAATTAAAAACATACATCACCTTCATTTTAAATACCTCGGATTTACAGAGTAAATCTGCCATAATGTTGTCACTTGAAGAATACGTTTCCATTTGTGATGATGATCAGCTATCTGGACTCTTCGATGAGTAATTCTTTAAATTCAGTTTGATTTTTGGTTCGACATGAGGTTGTAGATAATTTTTCACTTTCACATTTTTTCATAAGCACTGAGAAGCAAAATGGTTAAGGTTCTTGAACCTGTGACAGATTGAAATTGCTGTTTCAATTGCGCCAATTTTCTACAACATTTTCCTATTGGGTGTTTTCACTTAAGTCATACTAAAATTCAAAAGCATTATATAGCAGATTTATATCCAAAATGTTTATAGAATTGCAGAGAGTTGAAAACTACACATTTGGGCCAAACTTTGAAGCGCAAGAGTATTTCGTTCAAGAGTTACTGGCGAACGAATATTAAACATTTTTAGAAAGAAATGTATGAAACGGCCATCTTGGTGACCCACGGGCACCAACATGGCGGCCACAACTTCAAAGTCTTAATTACACCCAAAATCTCATCATAAAATATTGGATTCACTATAAGTTCCATTAAATCGTCTTATAAGCATCTATAATGCAAAAATAACTTTGAACTCATTCAATTTTGTTTATTTTCAGTGCTTTTCCGAAATAGCGTGACGAATTGCGTGACGAATCATCATTAAAACCTGAAACTTTTTCTGAAGGATTAATGACTTGATGAGATCACAACACTACAGGATAGCCCTGCACGCACTAAAACGTTTTAAACATTATTGTTTGCTGTCACTTAAGTATTTTAACCATACTTCAGTGTTTGAACCACTTTTCCATGCAACTCTCCATTACTCGGTTGCTCGGTTATTACTCTCTTACCAAACTAACTGTATTTTTAAACTGTACATAATAAGCCAGAGGCTCGATTTTAGGACCAAAACGACGCTGAGCGTCGCATAGTTGAAATATTTGTGGCGCATTAGTATCGCGCTAAGCGTGAACCCATTGTCTTGAACGCAGTATAAAGTTCGTACCAAAACAGTCTCTTTCATGTGTTCTAGCCGTCATCACTGTTACATTTAATGAGCTTTCCGTCTACTCAAAATCCAATTAATTCTAAACCAAATAATTGCGTTACTGAAAACCGGGAACTGACATATCTTAACAAGAAACTTAGCGTAAAATAGCGGTATTTACAACTTTTTAAGAAATTATGCTGCAAGTCATTTGTCCAGCAACAATATACATGAAGCAAGCTTAACAAGAGGCTACCAGTAGCCTATACTCGAGCCATGCGTAAGAAAGTTTTATGATATATTTTAAACATGATAAGAACATGGCGAAGAGTACTCCTTTTAGTTATCGTTTCTGCAGACCACGTTGTTTACTAATGATTGTTTTGGAAATGAAGGCTGTACCACAATGAAGCCAATGATTCTTCTAACTCTTATATATACCTAACGTGAACAGTACTAATGTAAGTAGGGTTGTAGGAGACGCTGTCATGACACTTAAGTAACGCTCTTTTACCGGAAGTGAGAGTAGCCGGAAGTCACTAAACAGGAAGTGTAGTGGCAAAGCTATGAACCGGAAGTGCATAACTTAAAATATGCGTGCATAAATTTGCATGCAAAATCGTGACACAAAAAATAGACAGAGTAGTGAGGCAACTGTTTCAAGAGTTTTTGTTGCATGGGCAGTATTTTTGTCTACACTATTTGAGTGTCTTGACCTCAGCCCTTTACCAGGATTTGTGGAAGCACTTCTGCCAAAAGTATTTAAAGATGCAGGCTTTGCTGAGACCGAAGCTATGGGAGATGCTACTGAGACTTGGATTTCACAGTCCGAAAATTTCGATGTCAATAATATAACATTCAGCAACTACAAGAACCACACTACTGGTAAGACAGCAGCGTGGGTTTACCCTCATGGTGGTCTCCTCTGCTGCAGTGAGACTTACCCAGGGACAATATCAGATCGAGACATCACTGAGCAGTGTGGAGTTCTAGACAAGATTAACAAAGGGAAACTAGTTCTAACAGACAAGGGTTTGATATTGCAGACCTGTGTCTTAAAAAAGGCATTTTATACAATCGGCCCCCAATGAAGTTTGATCCTCAATATGAGCAAACAGACATAAGTAGGAATTTTGACATTGCCACGTTAAGAATATACAATGAGAACTACATTGGCCGCATACGGGACTGGACCATATTAAACAGCTGTTGGCCAATGATGAGAATAGATATCCTTGGATATTGCTTCAAGGTGTTTGCACATATTGTAAATCTTTTAAAAACTCCAGTAGGGCCAAATGAAACTTAGGAATCAAATATTTGACCCTGAAGTTTCCTTCTCCTTCTCTGTTAGCCTTTTAACAAGTTCACTTTAAAAATTATTTTGCTTTACTTCGCAGTCAGTATTTGGCTCTTTTATAGCATCAGGTAAGTCCTGTTCTATAAAGCTACACATAAACAGTACGGCCTCATAATATTTGCTTTATTGAGTTACAGTTCAACAGTAATACAAGAGGAAACCTTAAATGTATAAAACTAGCAGTATAAAATTCAAGCATTCAGGATCACCAATGTTAAGCAACTAACCAACTAACCAATATCAACTGATCTGGGTGAATTGTTAGGGAAAGAGTGGTTTCAGCCAAGACAAATTTTAAATCTTGCAGACTGAAATATACAGAGATAAGCATACATCTATCACTGCAAAAAAACACTAAAGCTAATACTGCTTCAAGGGGATAAAAATACAGCAAGAAATGTGAAGCTAATAGTTTTTGCTTTTTTGGGGGAGAGATACTCTTCATGAAAGTGACTACTGTTTTATTTAGCTACGTCTCTAACAAAAACTACTTGTTTCACAGTTTTAGCCATGGCATTCACCCAGGAACGTAGAGATTTTGTATTTTCAAATGTTGGAACATTTCCTTTCAGATTTTCTCCAAGCTTTTTAAGAAATTTGTTCTCTTCATGACAGTCTTGCAAACATTCATAAGAAGATTATCTCGCTCAATGAAAAAAAGGTTTGCACAGTTCTGTTCTGGATGGTATGACTCTAGGAATGTTACATGTCCACCCGTGCATACCATCTCTAGGTTACACTGTAGAATGTGAGAGGCGGTTACACTGGTAAGGGGTGCACTACAGTCTATCGCCCGTGTTTTAACTTCCACCAAGAAGGTTTGCCCTATGCCATCGGGACTTGCCCCATAGCTCCTATCCATAGGGTGAAAGAAAAAACCTCCTGATGAGACTGGTGAACCTGCAACATGAGCAAGTTGTTTTGTTAACACTGGGAATGTTATCTTTGACCTTGCAAATGAAAACTTGAAAAATAACTCTAATCTCAAGGTCCACAAAAAATGTAGCCCTGACATTTGACTGTGGACCTTGAGGCTAGAGTTATTGTACTAGTTATTCTGTTCATTATGGTAAACATCTTGTACTTAGTAACTGGCTATATAGACCTGTTATCAAGCTTTAGGATAACTTTGAAAATGCAAGCCTAGCTAAGATAACGTCCTCAGTGAGTCTAGTAAATATGCGCACAAATTGATTTCAAATTGATTTGTCTTCATCATATAATTTAGCTGTGATTTTTCCTGTTTACTTCATGTAGATCAACTTAATATGCTAATTGTTTATTTTTAAATGAACACAAAGTGATGTAAAAGTCATCCATACAGTAAACTTTGTAAATACCTGAAAGGTCTTCAAGCAGCTGAATTGCTTTTTCCTCAAAGTGGATTCCTCGGGAAAAGTTCTTGAATTTTTTGGGGGTTACCTTCCTTTCATCAACCTTATTGTGGATGCAGAACCAAGCCTGATTGAAATCCTTATGCCCACAAAAGCCCAACAACCTTGGGAGCTTACTTGCAGTTACTATGCCCACTCTCAGAGAATGCCATTCTTCTGATCCCTGCTTCACTGGGGCATAATTAAAGCCACATGGCTCCAGTTTACTGTAATGGGGAAGTTTTACTTTTATTGTTGTTTCTTTTATACCTTGGAGTAATTGTAAAAGATGTGAAATTTCATCCTGTTGTTTTTCATGCATTAAAATGTGTTCTTCATTTTGGAGTGCCTCCTCAGTGTTTTCAGTGAGAAGAGGTGTGGTGACCACATTATCATTTAGTAGATGACTTTCTTGGGTATCTAGGCTGGCAAACTTTGGACAAAGAATGTCTTCGTCATACTTCTCTTCAGTATTTTTGCAATAGTTGTGATCTGTAAACACAGTTCTAGCTCGATGGGAGTTATTGTAGTGGAGTTGCATTGAAAGGCCAGATTTAATGTTATACTTTCTCAATGTTTTGTAAAAATGCAGTTGGAGATGGTCTTGGCTCACACTGTTAGCAATTTTACTGGACATCTCATTTACATCCCTCTTGTAGTATTTGCTTTTTTCTATGCCATTTGTGACAGCACCATCATTAGGGCTGAACTTCAAAGGTTTCCTTGTAGACCTGGAATCTCTAAATGACCTGAGTGGAATGTGCGAAGCCCTTGTAGCAATTCCAGACATTTTTCCTTTTCTGTGCCATGTCTGCATTTTTTGTGTAACAGTTAATGAAAGCAGGCAAGTATTGTGTTTAAAGTAGTGTTCTAAAAACATCAATACAGCAATAACGTGACAGCAAATGCCACATTTCCCTATTGGACAGGTAGAGTATCCTTTGACTGGCAGACTTTTATGAAACATCACGACCGCTGGACGCGTAATCTCCTGTGCAAAGCTTTTCATTATCATCGCTTTCACAAATGTTTTGTCACTAACCTTAACAGTCTTTACAGTCTTTATTTTTCTGGACAAAAACACCCTGCGTGCTTTTCTAAACTGCCCTTTACTACTTTGTTTCTTGTAACCAGTGTATATTGCTACCGTGCTGGAATCTACCTTGGGATATAATGATCGATCAGCGCTCCAAGGAGCGGACTGTGGAGGAACGTCTGACTCTTCCAAACTTGTGTGAAATACATATTTCCTGTTTACCTCCTTTAGCTGTTTTTCTAACAATTCGTTGTCGTCTTGAAAGCTTCGAAGCCTTTCTACGAGCTCTGGTTTGTTTCCAGTTGCTTTCAATTTTAATTTTAGCAACAAAACTTTCAGGTCTTGGGTTTTCCATGCAGTTAAATCAGCGTTCATTAAATCCGCTAATGCCATCTCTTTTTTTGTTGTAAGCTTAAGCTAACCTTTTTCTTGATAGAAGCCAAAATCTTTCAATTCCATCTCTATTTTCGCAGTATTTTTTACCACAGCATTTTTATCAGTAGGAGGAGGACCTTTAGGACTGTTTTCTTCCATAGACTTGTTTACCATTGGTGCTTGTAAATCTCGTTTAAGGGTTAAAAATCAAGAGAAAGTAGCTAAGGGAAATAGTTTTTTGAACTTTTCAAAGGATTCGAAGGAAGCGCCGTACAATTTGTCCGTCGGGCTCAGGACTCGTTCCCAGTTCCTCACGATATGAAAGTCGGCAATGTCGGGGAGGTTTTGTCTTCTGGACGCTAATGAGTGTAAACAGTAATTCAAATGGCCCCATGGCCCAAATGACTCTCCCACATTTTGTCTCTCAGTCAGTAGCATTGACTGAGAGCAGGAGTCCATTATGGGTTCCTGCTGAGAGTTAGGAAAACAAGAACCTTTTCAAGCATATAGTTTTGGAAGACAAAAATCACAACAGTCGGTTGTCCTCAACATATCTATTTGGCAGCATTTGTGTCACTTCGCTTGCAATCAAAATACCACGAAATTAAAAAAGAAAGAAATTAAGAGCACTGACTCGCTGCCGACTGGTCGCTGCCTTTGTCTAGAAAAGGGATGCTTCTTGCTTTTCTATGTTGGACAAAACAGCGTTTCGAAACTGAATCCAAAAACGCGCGAGTCCTTCAATCAAAGCTATGATCTCGTTCTAGATTTCTGTTTCGCAGCTCTTCAGTCAAACGTTTTGTGATATTACGCGATACATGTATTTCAGTGTGAGGAACGTCAAGAAGGATGTTGACGTGAATGTGAATTCTTGAGCGGTGGATACGCGAATTTGAATACTGCCGCATAAGTGAAAACTATATTTTTTCGTTTCATTAATCATTCTGTTCATACAGATTCGTTTCAGCCTGGTTTCCATATGATTGTCCCGTTTGTCCGGATCGTCCGGAACGTTTGTCCGGACCGTCCCGTTTGTCCCGTTTGCCCTTTCAAAATATGTTCAAACGATCGGGACAATCATATGGAAACACTGCCCGGACGATCGTAAACGACTCGGAAGATCGGATCGACCGTAAAACTCTGAAGCGATCAAATGGCAACACTCTCAGACGATCGGGACGATCCAGGCGATCGAAATGTTTCCCAGAAAGCATCATTTTACCCCATAATGCACTGCTCTTTTATAAAATAGCGGCAACATCGTGTGAGCTGAACTCTTTACTATTGATGGAGGAGGTTCTAAAGAATGCAAAAAAACAAGTAGACATTGTTAAATTGTTGACGAAAGACAGCAGAAAAATTCGACATTGACGCGGCCGAAGCAGAAATTAAAGATTACAACAACTATATTTATTAATTTTAGGACAACTGATGCATAAGTTTACTTATACTGTAATTAGTGTTAAGTATTGTAAGTATTGTAAGTTATGTAATTAATCGTTTTGTAAGTAGTGTTTTTGTGTTGCAAATAAAGTAAAAAAAATTAAAGAAATACAAGACCATTCGCACCACATTTATCTCAAAAAGAGAAAATCGCTCTTTGATTAAAATCCGCCAATTTTTTCACAAATCTCGCGCCAAAAGTCTGTTGTCGGACCCAGGAATTTTGCTGACGGCCGCGCGCTCACCCTCTTTCAGCAACAGAAGCGACCGGCGAGCTTCTCGGTCGCCCAGATCGTCTCGATAGTTTTTGAAACGATCAGGACGATCCTATAGAAACCAGGGTATGATTATGGAAACTCGTTCCTAGAACGAAGACTGTTGAGTTTTTCTAAAACTAATCAAACCTTAATTTTGGTTGCAGAAGAGAGTTGGCAGTGACCGAAAGAGTGAATTGCGGTACTAAACAAACTCCATTGTATTTATCTCAAAATAAAACCTTACTTCGTTGTTCTAAATGACAAACAAAAACGAAAATTAACATCTCTTTTGAAAATATGAGAAGAGTCAAATGAAATGTCATAAAACTTTTGAAAAAATGCCAGCAATGAACAATTGACCATGATGCAATATGACAGTTAATAAAAGCGTCAAACTGGACAGAACACGAATCTTAAATGAAAAATTACTGATCACGATTTTCTGATTAAGCGGTACCGGTATTAATCAGATCTTGGTTTAATATAACAAGCTATTCTCAACAGTACTTTGTATTATCAGAAAGAAGACCTTAGAGGGCCTTTGGAGGTAAGAACACATTCTTTGGGGAACATTAGGAAGGGTGCGAATATAGCATTCATTAAAATTCATTTCTAATTTTAATTTTATTTATTTACTAAAAGTGAACTGCAAGAGTACCAAAGTAACTTGTTTCCGATTTCTATTTGAAATTATATCGCTTAGACATTACACTCGATTACACAGCCGCCTAACACTGTCCGTCGGCCGATTTTCAGTTACTGTTAAAAAACGTGTACGTGGCAAACCCATTAACTGTTCACTGATTTTAATCCAAAAACATATCCTTAGTAGACGCTTAAAATTAGTCATTCCAAATAATTGAATCCAGTTTTGAGCATTGCGAACAGAACGATTCTTCTAGTATAAAAAAGGACACTGAGTAAAGTTGTCACTCCAAATCATCGTTCATCATGTTATATTAAATAACGAATGTTGTCAAATAAACAAATGGGTCCGTAAAACGAAATTATAAGGAGACTAACTCATATCATTCAAAATATATTCATATTTCCATAAATAATATTAATTGCTCATTCTTTTCTGTTTTAATATTTCATTTCAGTTTTGCCGGATCGCCCTGGATGTTGTTCTGAATATTGTCAGTGTGATCTGTATTTTAGCGAGTAACAGCATGCACCAACAACCGAACAAAACCAGTGACATCACAGATCAGACAGGAAGTTACAATGGCCAGTTGAGGCGAGTGCAAAGTACAATATGTAGACTATATAGAGACCCGATAACATGAACCCTCGATAAAACTCTAACTAAATTGTATTGATCAATACCAGTGGCGTCAGTGATCAGACAGGAAGTTGCAATGTTGAGTTAATGAGGGTGCAAAGTACCCGATAACGCGCGTCCCGATAACTCGAATTTTTGACAATAATTTGTCAACAATTCTCCTTTGCTAACATTACTGGCTTAGTGTATAGGTACACTAAAATCTCCCTATTGTAAAACATGGTAGGATAATAAGAGCGCTGAATGATCAATGAAAATATGAATCTTTACGCAGGAAAAATCTATGACAACACATATTAATAACTTTTACTTGATTTTGTTTTAAGCCTGGTCTCATTGCATAGATTTTCGAGAATAAGCAGCTCTATAGACGTCCAAAACTATACAGTACAGTATATCTTAGTTTTCTGTCGGCTTGAAAATATAATAATAGCATAATGCAGTAGAAACAATTTTATGCAGCCGAGAATACCTTGGCAGTTTTCCGCTTTTTAATGCCATTTTCAATAATTCGAACTGATAAAACTCCTAACGATTAGAATTATCGTGCTTTGCACATTGTAAACAATTACGTTCTTCTCTGTTTGTTCTTCTTGTATCCGATAAATTAAAAGAATATCAATTCCCACAGACAGAGTAACTGTGGAGGTACAACATTATTTTCTATGGGCGCGTCCCATGAGTAGCTTTTAAACGAGTGAAAACGAAATATTAGGCAAAATTGGTAGCGCTTGTTTAAAGTATGAATCGCGACGAATCTGTGTTTCTCGGCTGTAAGCAAAATGACGAAGGTCTTCACCTTCATTCTGTGCACTGTATAATAACATTGTAAGCCAGTGAAAAATGATGGTTATAGTTCACTCGTGATAAAATCGTCGTATCTCACTGAAGGATGATTAAAAATGTATTTATGTCAGTTTGAAGATAAATTCAGTTGTAATCACGGCTTCTGGTACAATGAAGAAAGTGATGAATCCTCAACAAAACCTCGTATATAAGGAAACAATCTAGTAACAATCGAATTAACGCAACCGGTTAAAATTCAAACATTAGGATTGATTTTGTCTGCTTCACAGTGTAGATTCTTTGATCAATTGATTATTGAACGGTTGTCTAGGGCCGTAAGACCCGTGAAATAGTTAGTAGAATAGTACGCGCTATTATACTATAATTCCATTGTTTTCTTTTGTTTACTTTGGTCTATCACACACTAATTGTTAGATATTGTTTCACGGGTTTAGTGAAAACAACTCTAGTATAAACTTACAAACTCTCTGCAAGACAAGATATAAAAACAACAAGATGAAAAAAATAAGCTTTCGTTTGGATCCAAATAAAGAGCCCTGGACACAGCCGATATAAAATCACGGATTGTTTATTAACGTTTTTTAGTCTTGTATATTATTCTTTCAAAACATGCGGGCTTTATAAGAGATACATCGGGTGCCACCTTTCACAAATGTAATGTTACGATTCACTTCAAATAAGAATTCAAGTGTCACTCAGTTCCTTTCCATCTTGCTGGAAAACGTGCTGCCTCAAAGGTTGACTTTTTTCCAAATTAGTTACTTCAGAAAATGCGCACTTATAAAATTATGTGTTTACAGATTATCAGTAGCAAAACACTGAGTGGGTTATTTCAGCATCAAGTCAGGCTTGTTCTTCATTTAAAAGTAAAAGTATCTCGGGGTGCAAATTGTCTCTTAAAGTTAAACCATGTTATAGTTTCTTACTTAAAGCTCCATAAGGGCAGAATTTGATGTGCTTTGTTCTGCAAAGAAAAATCAGCGACGAAGAGTTGTGAAACACTACTGAAATTGAACTAAGTACCGACCGAGAAGGTGATACAGGAAGCGTTTGACTGTCGCTGCAAAAATCCACTTTTCAATGCAACTGAATGAGTGTAAAAAACGTTTATTTGATTTTACTCATCGGCTTACTAAAAGAGTATTTAAAAACAACCCACGTTTAATTTACAAATCTTCCAAACCAAACGAACAGTTTTTAATTTGGCCTATAATAGTTATGGTGAACGAAAATTTGGTTTTATCAGGTGAATCAATAAGGTATCTTGGCCAATGTAAACAGGTTCAAAAGCTGGGATATTAACTGTACAGCTTCCTTTATGAATTAGCCGTGGAATTATACACCAAGAAACTTTGAAAGGAGAAACGTTTTACTTACATAACAACACAGAATGAGCTATAAATTCAGTTGAAAAAAAAAAAAGTCCGCAGTACGTTCAAATTAACAAGACAAGCAATGTTTGCGAAACGATTTCTATAAAAAAAATTTAGTGGTATATTAATCAGCAGTATAAGGCGTTCATCTTTGAACTGAGAGTGACTTTGAAAGTGGGTTTCGACCCGTATTTTTTCAAAAGGGAAAATTCGTTATAATAAATCCACTGAGGCTGCAGAAACGAAACGTTCCTCTTATGTTGTATGACTTCTAGCCAAGAGTCTATCTTATGTACCATGACTTCTAGCTAAGAGGCTTGGTAGAAAGATATAATTAATTTGTGTATAGTTCACAAACTTATTTTGACGAGAACCTTGTTTAAGCAAGCAAAAAGTTGGTAACATGGAAATTGTTATTTTTTTTTTTCAAATTTTAACATAGCCAGTAAAATTTCCTCAATCCAACGAGCATCCCTTTCTTCCATCGTTTAGCTTTTCGTCCTCAATCACGGCGGACAACTGAGGAGTGGAAATGCTAAAAAGGTAAGCTATGATTTACATGTGTACAGACTTAAATGTGTTCAACTAAGATCTCGTTAGCTCTCTAGCTGAGTATTCATTTGTTGTTTGCAAAACTAAGACCATTTCCCATGCAGTGGAGTTATTAAAAGCCATAAATAAACGTTATGACGTTATGAAAGCGTTATGAAAGCGTTTGAGATGATTGATAAGTACCATGAAAGACCTGCATTATCAACAGAAAAAGTCAGATATAGTGCTGCAAATTATCAGTAGAAAAACAGTGAGCGGGTTATTTCTGGATCAAGTCAGGTTTGTAACGACTAAATTCATGTTCTCTAATGGAATGTTGTAAAATAATCTCGAAATACAATTGCCATTTGTCTCTTAACGTTATATCTTGTTGCTTAGGGTGGAATTTAGTATTTTACTTTTTAAAGAAAAGCGAAGAGCTAATTCCGAAGCGTTTGGAGTTTGTCACAGATAGTTTTGACAATTACATTTTTCTATTTTTATTCTTATATTTGCTATAACCTCAAACCAAAGGATTGCTTGGTAGAAAAATAGAATGCAATGTGATGTAAACCTTAATTTAGACACGATAAATTTTAAAGCTACAAAGCTTGCGGGCTGGTGTATAAAATAGAGATGAAAAATTAAAAGTTAGCGCTGGAAGATAAAACTGAGATAAAAATTTATAGCTAATGTTAACAATTATAACTGACAATCAAGTTTGTGGAATAATTTTCTATTTACAACAAAATTATGAAGAATATTAATTTGTGTACAGTTATTTGCGATGACTTTTAGCCAAACAGGATTGCTTGGAAGAAAATAGAAATTGATTAATTTGTGTATAGTCAAAAACTTGTTATGACGAGAATCTTGTTTAAGGAAGCAAACCTTTGGTAAGCAGGGAATTGTCTATTGTTAAGATTTTAACGGAGCCAGCAAAATTTGCGGTGTGAGTATGCATTTTTTTCGTTTTTTCGTTTTATTTTTTTAATGGAATTTGAATGTTAATCTATTGAGCATTTCTTTTTTCCATCGCTTAGCTTTTTTGTCCTCAATCACGGCAGACAATTGAGTAGCGGAAATACTTCAATGGTGAGCTATGATTTACATGTACAGACTTTATGTGTTTAACTGAGATCTCCTCGGCTCCATAGCTGAGTATTCGTTTGTTGTTTGCAAACCTAAGACCATTTACCATGCAGTGAAGATCTTAAAAGCCATAAAACGGAGAAAGCGCTTCAAACGATTGATAAGTACTATGAAAGACCATTATAAACAGAAAAAGTATAAAGTACTACAGATTATCAGTAGCAAAACACTGAGTGGGTTATTTCAGCATCAAGTCAGGCTTGTTCTCCATTTCAAAGTAAAAGTATCTCGGAGTGCTAATTGTCTCTTAAAGTTAAACCATGTTATAGTTTCTTACTTAAATCTGCATTAGGGCAGAATTTAATGTGCGTTGTTCTTTAAAGAAAAATCAGCGACGAAGAGTTGTGAAACACTACTGAAATTGAACTAAGTACCGACCGAGAAGGTGATACAGGAAGCGTTTGACTGTCGAATTGCAAAAATCCACTTTTCAATGCGATGAGTGTGAAAAACGTTTATTTTATCTTACTCATCGGCTTAGTAAGAGTATTTTAAAACAAGCCACGTTTAATTTACAAATCTTCCAAACCAAACGAACAGTTTTTAATTTGGCCTATATAATAGTTATGGTGAACGAAAATTTAGTTTTATCTTGGCCAATGTAAAGAGGTTCAAAAGCTGACTTTTGGAGCGCTAGCCCTTCCTCAGGACGAATGTGGACTGAAAACAATCCAGAGAGGCAAAATTAAGTGTAAGCCTTCATGGGGCTGGGCTATCAACTGCATAGCTTTCTGCATGAATTAACCGTGTCATTATACGCCAAGAAAATTTGAAAGGAGAGACGTTTTACTTAGTAATATATAACAACACAGAACGAGCTACAAATTCAGTTGAAAAAAAAAGACCGAAGTATGTTCAAATAACCATGACAAGCAATCATATGTTTGCGAAACGATTTCTATAAAAAAGAAATTTAGTGGTATATTAATCAGCAGTATAAGGCGTTCATGTTTGAACTGAGAGTGACTTTGAAAGTGGGTTTCGACCCGTATTTTTTCTAAAGGGAACACCGCATTGCATTTCTTCTTCACTGATAATCTTTATTAGCTATAGGAAAGTTCGTATTATCCACACGCTGTTTACTGATAAGCTTGTTTTGACGAGAAAATCACTAAACAGAGAAGCCTCAATAACTAACTGCTTCGGTTGTAAGGAATAAATAGCTGACAAAGAAAGCATAGATTTGGTTTTCTTTTTTGTCATGTGAGTGAGTATATGTCACACTGAATGCTTGGTCGATTTTCTATAAATCATTGAGTCATGCAGGCTTTCAAGAAACATGTGTGTGAACGTAACCGTTTAGCGTTGCTTGCTCAAACCCTTAAACACGACTTTCCAATTGAGGAAGAAAATGTGGCCACAAAAAGCGAATATTACTTTAGGAAATTTTCAATCCACAAACAGCATTTACTCATTTTGCTCCATCGACTGCTACTTAATATACCTTTAGAAAGCTTGTTGAACTAGTCAACAAATAAAGATTATTTTGCCTTGTTTTGCTCTTTTCTTTTCAACCCAACCACATGTATGCAACTAAGTTAAAAGTTCTTTTTTTCGTGTTTCGTGACACGTGATCAACATGTGATCAGCATCTGAACCTGTTTTTAAAGCATGAAAAAAATAAACACCACAGAACAAGTTCTTTTCATGTCGTTCGGAAGTATTTATAATGTTCGGCGTATTTCCACATGTTATTTACGTAGGTTTGAAACTTGTTTTAACGTGAATGTTAATTAATGAGTTTCGTTCACAAGAGAGAGAAATAGACGTCTGAAACTTCTAAAGTTATCATTTGACTTCTACAGTCACAGGAGTAAGGTAGCACAACTTTATAGATTAACGCTTCTACAGTCACAGGAGTAAGGTAACACAACTTTATAGATTAACGCTTCTACACTCACAGGAGTAAGGTAACACAACTTTATAGATTAACGCTTCTATAGTCACAGGAGTAAGGTAACACAACTTTATAGATTAACGCTTCTACAGTCACAGAAGTAAGGTAACACAACTTTATAGATTAACGCTTCTACAGTCACTGGAGTAAGGTAACACAACTTTATAGATAAACACTTCTACAGTCACAGGAGTAAGGTAACACAACTTTATAGATTAACGCTTTGCCGACCGATTTCTTTTCCCGACATGCAATTTACCAACAATTGGAAGAGTCACAAACTACAGATAAACTGTTTTTTACTTTATTTACTGGTTTAGTACCAAAATGGAAAATACCACAAAAGTCTTTTTACGTTAAACTGTTATAATTGATACCGCCGTTGTTATTTTGGATTTAGGGTATCAAATTACCCCGAGTTTATGTGAAAACTTGAAGTCATGACTGAATGAATGACTGGTGAATCTTCGGCATATCTTCGTATTTCCCAAGACACCAACCTCGGTTTATTATTCCTTTTTATTATTTTTTTTATTCTATGAACCATTTAGCAAGTTTGGAAAATGACCGACTCACTTCCCAACACTGAAAACCGCTACATTTTTAAATATCTTAAACTAACCGATCAAAGGAATCATTAGCAAGGTTATCATTATCTTCACTTGGTATGGTGATTTATAACCTTGGTTACTGTTCATGTTTACAGGTTCGAAGGTATAAAAGGCGCAAACTCGTATGAACTTTCCGCTGAACACCATGTTGTGTGTACTGATTTTATCACTCATCACTTTGTGCTCTGCGACGGACAACAACAGCAGTAGCAAATCACTTGACAGCAAGGTTAGTTTATTTTTTAAAAAACGAGATTTATTATTGTGTGCTGGGTCAGATAAAACCCAAAAGATTGTACACAGGCTAGTAAATTGTCCAAATTATCAGCTGTCGCTATCACTTGCAACTGATACATAACTATACCACTCGCAGAAGATAAAAAACATCACGATTATTCCAATAGTTGGTAGCCAAAATAGCGAAGCACAGGTATATATTCCGGCCAATAGTTACCGAAAAAGAAGACAACGCAATCACTGTATGCTCAAGGTTTGTTTCTTCAAAAGAAGATTTTCTTCGTAAAAAAATTCAAGATTACTTTAAAGAAAAACGTTTGCATAAATAAAGAAAATGGCAACTTGACTACTGAGTCAGTCAAAAAATAAATCTAACGGTTGTTTAATACAGCTGCAAAACTAACTAATAAATTTGAAACCTAAGTTTGGAAACAGTTTTGTTTACGAACATATAAAACCTCTTATTTTATTCCTTAGGAAAAAGGCTTAAAACGGCATATCGCAATACTTTCTTCCAGTTTATGCGATGGCCAAAATAAGAGAACTACGAAAAATTGATAAAATTAATAACGACAAACTAAAGCTGGAAACGAAACTCGCCTAAATGATGAAAAATAGGCCACCTCTCCTTATGTTTTTAAAGATGTAATTTGCAGTTTTTAGAAGACAGCCAAAAGTAAGTAAAAAAATAGCTCGATATTTTACCGAAATTCTAATGATTTCATTCCTTAAATCCAACAGACTTTTCCATTCTGTTATGGCGGCCAACCGGGGACAAATGGGCTACCCGGTACACATGGCATGCCGGGATCTCCTGGGGCACCTGGCCGCGATGGACGGGATGGAGCCAAAGGAGACCTGGGCAACCCGGGAAAGACTGGACCCCAGGGACCACCTGGTGCTGAAGGAAAGAAAGGATCTAAAGGAGAACCTGGGATCCAGGGTCCCGCCGGCCAAAAAGGAGAGAGAGGGGACAATGGCGACAGTGTAAGTCCTCGACTGTCTTCACACATGAACTGGAAGGAGTGCGCATGAAAAAAGGCGGACGGCAAAGATTCAGGCGAGATATATGTAAGTGATTTATTTTACATGATAACTTTGCTGAAGTAAAACACTACACCTTTTGCCCTTCATCAGGAGAAATTTATTTCTCTGGAGCGTCAAAACCTTACTCATTTAAATAAATGTGTGACCATTTTAGCAAAGTAAACATTGTTTTAATTTTTAACATGAACATTAAACTGAGGAGTTTTTAATAAAGACGTACATTCGAAAACGCCAATATAGCTTCATTTTAATATTCTAACATACGCTGTTATTCCTTGACTTCTTGTCTCTTCTCGACCATGTACCGTGTTCATGCATTTTATTTATGGAATTTAAGCATTAACGGCAAGTTGAAAATAATTCGGTTTTCCTCATCTTCGTTCCATATTTGAAAATCTTGCAGGAAAATCGTTTGAAATTGAAGAAAAACATCTCCTTTCTAATTTAAATTTTATTCACGCTATTGAACATTAAAATATGGCAAATTAATACCCATTCCCACTAAGGAATTGGCTTCATTGGCTGCGGTCACATCTACGACGTAACTGAAGTTTAACTTAAGTTAGTCTCAAGTTACGTGACTGTAGTTAGTGCTTTCGGTCGACTTTGCGGTCACACCACGCAGTTAACTACAGTTGGTCCTAATTAGCCTATGGATGACGTCAGAATTCAAAGAAGTTCGTGACGGCCCTTATTGTTGATCCGTGAAATGTCAACATGGTTGACCGACGTAAAGTGTGTCTAGTTTTTCTTATTATTTATTTTTTTCGTGCGGCAAACCGTGTTGCTACCTTGTTGTATGTAAATTTTTTGTTTGTTGTTTTTGGTTTCCCCCTTGCTTCACGCTTGGTTTTTATTTTGCATATTTATATATACTCATCTCGCACGTGCGAAAAGAATTGTCACATTCTGATTGGTTGTTTGTTTGTTTGTAAACTTAAGACTAGCCCTTGAACCCTGCTTGGATATAACTATAGTTAATCTAAATTGTTTTGGATCACCGAGGCGTAAATTTTCTAACTATAGTTAGAGCGAACAGAGAAGTGGTCACATTACCGAAATAGCTAACTATAGTTATCCCCGTCTTAACTATAGTTAGCAGCCCAGATGTGACCGCAGCCAATGAATCGTCGTCTCGATGCAAAAACCCTTAATGACTACGAAAAAAATTATTTTTTTTTTTGTTTTCTTAGCTAAAACGATTACTCGTTCGTTTTAAACTGCGTTGATGCTATAATGAAAATTTGTTTCCCAATAACGAAGGACAAAAAGTGCAAAAGGATATTACAAGACAAAGAGCATCACAAATATCGTAAAACGTATTTTCCTCGCATCACATGGAACTATAATAAAATCTAGTTTATGTTAATTAACGTCAGTTATCTTTATTCTCCTTCGTATAATGCTCCGCCCTGCGGGATTCAGATTGCATTATTCCACGGCTTGCCACCAGGTCATCACGGTTCAAAGATCTTTGTTATGCAAATGATGTACTATATAAGGATGCCATGTGCTCTTCACAAGTTGTCTTTTTTTCGCGTGCAAGCCAGGTCATCATGTCGAAGGAGACAGATTTAGTCGTTACTTCTGTCAAAGAATCAAGTACAACTCCGGTTGCGACCGGGTTTAAAACGTTGGAGTTGGAATTAGCCGACTCCATGACCAAAGTGACCGATACTTTATCTCGGTTCACTCAACCGCGAACTTGAATGGCCATGCTAAGTGCCGAAGGAGAGAAGGTTCTCCTCGATGAAGTCCTTCACAGTGCATTAGACAGTGCTGATAATATCGTCGAGGAAGGTGAAGGTGATTATGTTGGCGAACTTCCCTACGAAGACCCTTTTAAGTATGCTGAAGACTGTGGACCGAAGGTTAGCGGTGAAGTTAATGAAGGTGTGTTGCTAAGCGTGTAAATAGCGCTTGCACCAAAGGCCTGCTTCGTCCCGAGAGCTGTGAGTCTCTCAAAGCACCTCGAGTGAATCTCAAGTTATGGGACGATTTGCTGGATAAGATGAAGAGTCGTGAGTGCTCTTTTCAGGCGTTTCAGACTTCAGAGGGATTTTGATCAGAGGAATTACGCCGGTGGTGCAACTAGCGAACAAGGTGGTTGACGCCAAGACTCCGTCCCGCTTAATGATATTTATGACCTTTCGGTTGATGCTCTCATCTTGTTGGGCAACTCTATCTATGAGTTTTCTATACGCAACGCCGTGAAATGTTGAAGTCTGAAGTTGCTCCAACTTACAAGTCTTCATGTCATGAATGGCAACCCTTACTACCAGGTTATTTGGCGACGAATTGCCTCAAAGCATCCGTGATATTTCTTAAGTCAAGCGAATGGCCGCTAAAAGTATTAGCCATGACCGCCGCAAGTCGGGTGCTTCTGCATATACTGGTTTTAATAAACCTCGCATTGAGAGGTACCGTGGTCGCCAGTACAACGACCAAGCAACGGCGATTTCACAGACTTCATACGTCTATCCTCAGGTATGTGAACGTTTAGCAAAGTTTTATTTGCCTTGGTGCAATTTATTTACCGATAATTGGATTTTCCAAGCCGTGAACGGCTGTCAGATCGAATTTGTTTGCGAACCTGTTCAGATCTGGAAACCGCTTGGAATTGAATTTTCAGCGGAGAAAACAAACTTAATTGATCTTGAAGTTCATAATATGTTAGAGAAAGGTGTTATTAGGCACGCTGTGCCTCAAACAATTCATTTCTAATTTGTTTGTTATTCCTAACTGAGAAGACTGGCGATCCAAGACCGGTCATTTATAATTTGAAACCATTGAACGAGTTTGTTCAATATCATCATTTTAAGATGAGGGGTTTAATTCGCTTCTGGATCTTCTGTCAGGGTCCGAATTTCTTACAACGATTGATCTCAAGGATGTTTATTTTACAATTCTGTTCCATCCTGATCATTACAAGTATTTAGTGTTTGAGTGGAACTCTAATCTTTACGAGTTTATTTGTTTATCCTTTGGGCCTTTTTCGGCCCCTTGGGCATTCACCAAAGTTTTGAAGCCGTTTGTGCCGGCTGTTCGTAACAAAGGGATAAGATTAATTATTTATCTTGATGAAATAACTGTTATCATTTCATCTCGTGAATCGTCTGCGGAGGAAACTATTATCGTTATTCATATCTTAGATTCATTGGGTTTTATTGTAAACAAAGAAAAATCCATGCTTGTTCCCTTACAGAGAACTGAATTTTTGGGATTTGTCATTGATACTGTGGAGATGTTTGTTTCTCTTCCAGAATGGAAGATTAATAAAGTAAAAGAGCAGGCTAATTCTCTGCGGGGAAAACTCCAGTGCTCAATTCGAGAGTTAGTTCATTTTATTGGTTTGGTTGTTTCTTCCTTTCCGGCAATTAGACCGGTAAGACCTTTAATTTTTATTGGGGTCTTGAAGTCTGTAAATTAGACGCTTTTTGTACTATGAAGGAGACTACAATTCAATTGTTTGCTTTAATATCAGAAAAAGCTAATGCTGCTCTGGATTGGTTCATGTCAAGAATCCATTTGTATAATGGGACTAGTTTTAAGAAACCCTCAACAGTTATTACTTTTAAGTACTGATGTCTCCAAATCGGATTGGACGCTGTCTGAAATGGAGTTTCAACTAGTGGTCTGTGGTCCGCAGAGGAACAGACTATGCATATTAATTGGCTTGAGCTTACTGCCATTCTGCTTGGTGTCCAGTATTTTGTTTGGTCACACAAGTGCCTTGCTAAAGTTTTTCTGGTATAGTTCTGCTATAGCACATATAAACAAGTCGGGAGGAATGGTTCCTAGTTTGCATGTAGTGTCCAAATCTATTTGGGAGTGGTGCTTTGCATGTCATTGTTTGTTGGAAGCACATCATATTCCAGGAAGCTCGAATGTAACAGCGGATTATTTGTTCAGGAACCATGATTGAGATATTGAATTGAAATTGCATCCAACAGTGTTTTTATGGATCTCACAAATACTGTTTGTTCCAGATATAGATTTATTTGCCTCTTGTCTATATTTTCAGACAAAGAGTTTTGTCTCTTGGTCCCCGGATCCGGGTGCTTTGGCTGTTTATGCAGTTTCATTATGTTGGAAGAGTTTTAAACCTTATGCTTTTCCTCCTTTCAGTCTCCTTGGGAGAGTTCTTCACAAGCTCAAATTGGAAGAAGTTTCGGACACTTTAATCGTAGCTCCTTGCTGGCCAACAGCGCACTAGTATCCTCAACGTCTGGAGCTGCTGGTCCAATGTCCTGTTCTTCTACCTCAATGGGACACGCCCCTAACCTTACCTCAGGAGGACATACTACATCTTTTTAAAGATGTGATGCGCCTAGCCGTATGAGAGGTATCCGGAATAGCCTTGAGTGTCAAGGAATTTCTCACAGGGCAGCCAATTATATGCCTAGATCCTGGCGACCCAGAACAGGAAAGCAGTACTCTGCAGCATGGAAGTGCTTTTGTTGCTGATGTGAAAAGAAACAGAGAAATCCGCTTCTGGCAGATCTAGTGACTGTTTGTGACTTTCTTACTGAATAGTTTGAAGATTTTAGTAAGTCATATAGTACTATCAATTTGCATAGGTCAGTCTCATCCTCTATGTTGTTGCCTGTAGATGACTATGCCTTAGGTGAACAACATATTTTTTGTTCGTTTTATCAAAGGGATGTTTCATGCTCATCCTCCTTAACCGAGGTATATCCTTACATGGGATGTCAACTTTTTGCTGAGATTTCTAGAGTCATGGTCGTGACTTCTGCATTAGATCTTAAGCAGGTAACACTCAAAGCAGTGGCATTAGTGGCCTAAGTTTCTACTCAAAGAAGTCAGACTTTAACAGCTTTAAGCGTTGATTTTGTTAGTTCAACTGAGAAGGGTACCGAATTTATTGTAAGCAGATTTATAAAAACATCAAGGCCAGGAAAGTACTGTATTGTTTTTCACTACCTCATTCTTTGTGAATGAGAAACTGTGTGTTCATTCTACCCTGTCGCCTTTTATCACTAAACCTCTGATATAAGACAGTCAGTTGGTATGTCAAAACGTTTTATTTCATATGGTAAACCTTGCAAGGCTGTTTCCTCCTCGTCTATTTCTAGATGGTAGAAAGATGTATTGTCCATGGCAAGAATTAATACAAGTGTATTTAGAGGTCATAGTGTTTGAGGGCCTTCAACCCTGGAAGCAATCAGTCAGGGTGTTTCCTTATCTGATATTTTGCAAACAACAGATTGGAGTAATGCAGGCACCTTAAGTGCTAGTTTCATAACAGAAGTTCTTTTGTGAGTCCATTTGCCAGGGCTGTCCTTAAATTATATTGTAGCCTGATTAAGTGGTTAACAGCTATTGTTCCTATGATTATAGTATTCAACAGAGAATCATATCATGGTGTCATGTTTGTTATCGCGCTCAGGTGTCTGCTTTGAATTATGCAATCTGAATCCCGCAGGGCGGAGCATTATACGAAGGAGAATATAAAATTAGACAAAGGTTACTTACCTGCAGGATAATTGTGATTCTCCTAGTATAATGCGTAGCACCAGGGATTCAGGTCCCTCCCATTTGGGTTATATTTTACTCTCGTATCAGCCCACCCTTCATAGTCCTTCGCGCTCTCTGGATAAAATTTTGTGCCCGCTCAAAAGACAACTTGTGAAGAGCACATGGCATCCTTATATAGTACATCATTTGCATAACAAAGATCTTTGAACCGTGATGACCTGGTGGCAAGCCGTGGAATAATGCAATCTGAATCCCTGGTGCTACGCATTATACTAGGAGAATCACAATTATCCTGCAGGTAAGTAACCTTTGTCTAATTTTATATTTTACAGAACTGTTACTTCATGAAGAACTACACAGACACTGCCCTCCATGTCTACTTTGCTGGTAACCTCAGGATTTTCAAATGTGACGGCTGCTGTAGCCGCTGGTATTTCACCTTCAATGGCGCCGAGTGCAGCTCTCCTGGGTCTATTGATGGTGCATTCTACATGAGAACAGGCAGAAGCCCCATACACGATCTTCACCGTCACCGGCACATTGAAGGTCACTGTAATAATATCCACAAGGGAAAGGTGCGAGTGGGATTCTGGGTTGGAAGCTGCAACGCTGGCAACAAGCTTGCTGACGCGTACACAGGCTGGGCTACAATGTCCCGGATCTTTATTGAAGAGGTGCCAAAAGCTCAGCAGTAAACACGTCACACGTGATCAACTGGACTTTCTAACAAGACTTTTAGAATTGCCCTGTAGAATATAACTACCTTGCTGTATCAGAGTTTATACTCGTCAGGTTTCAAACTTATTAAGTACCAGTTAAACAATAAAGTCCAGAGAAACATTGTCAAATGCCTGTTTTGTTTCGATACCTCTACATCGTAAAGCGTTGTGTCAACTGTGTGTGAAATGAAGAAAGATACTAAAATAATGCTACCGATTATTTCGACATCCTTTAGATATCTACAACACTGCTGGGCGATACTTTAAATGGAGCCTACACTGTTATAACAAACTGATGTTAAAGGGGTAGTGTTACACTATTGCTGAGCGATACTTTAAATGGAGCCTCCACTGTTATAACAAACTGATGATAAAGGGGCAGTGTTACACTATTGGTGGGCGATACTTTAAATGGAGCCTACACTGTTATAACAAACTGATGATAAAGGGGCAGTGTTACACTATTGCTGGGCGATACTTTAAATGGAGTCTACACTGTTATAACAAGCTGATTTTAAAGGGGCAGTGTTACACTATTGCTGGGCGATACTTTAAATGGAGCCTACACTGTTATAACAAACTGATGATAAAGGGGCAGTGTTACACTATTGCTGGGCGATACTTTAAATGGAGTCTACACTGTTATAACAAACTGATGATAAAGGGGCAGTGTTACACTATTGCTGGGCGATACTTTAAATGGAGCCTACACTGTTACAACAAACTGATGTTAAAGGGGCAATGTCACAGGTATTTTGACCTTTGCTTATTTTCAAAATCAACCAATTCTTGGAAAAGGAATAATCATAGTCTATTCTATCCTATTTTGGAGCAAAAAGAAGGGGAACTTGAAAAATATTGGGCTAATTCTTTTCAAGTTTCAATTCAAGTCTGTGTATGATTAGATGACAGTTTTGATACACTAGAAGGGTATATTATCAAAAAAACTGGACCATTATTTGTCGGTTTCTGCTAATACAAAAAAAAGTGAAAAATTAAATTTTGATCATATTTCATAAACCTAGCGAAGTATGAAAGCAATCGAAGCATGTCTTCCCTGTGAAATTTTGATTTTCAAAACACACACCCCACAGCAACATAGAATGTTGCCACCTTTCTTAACCCATTGACACCTGAACCGCCCGAAACTGCCCGTAACCGCCCGTACAAGACTCCACTGCTTTAAAAAATTGTAACTTTCTCAATCGTGCAAACATTGCCTTAACTAGGACTTGTGAGCATTGACTAGAAAGTCTTTTAAATTCAGATATCCGATAAACACAAAAAAGTCAGCGATTTTTGCAGAATATCAGCGTTTGAATTTGGACAAAAAATACCGTTTTTAACGTAATAGAAAAACAACAAAAATCACGTTTTTGCCTTTACTTTTCTTTATTCAAATCATCGTGGCAAACCCAAAAGTCGACATTCACAGCAAAATTCAGTCCTAGTCCTAGCTTAGCAGTGAATTTTTCTGCCCTTATTCGTTGCTCGGGCCGAATTATAGCCTCTCGTTCTAGTGCATACTGACCTTGCCTCGATTTTCAACATCACCACCGCACTGCATGCTGGGAAATGGCCACAATTTTTGACAGCGTTCGTTTCTTTCCGCACACATTTCATATTTCCACATTTCCATATTTAAGTCCACAGCCACTCCGACCCACCGCCGAAATTTCACGCTGGTTGTGTTCTTTAGTGGTCGCAACTTCCAAAATATGCCAGGGTAGGTCGAGAAATTGATCCAGAGTCGAGTCCCAAGGCTACTTCGTTTCGTGGCGGCCATTTTTCCAGTTCAACAAACAACGAGCCAAATTCTTTAACGAAGTACAGCACCAAACTCGCTTCATTGAGAAAGTGGGCTGTGAACTACCTTCAAGCTTAATGATGCTCATCAGGCAGCTACTAAAGATGAAAAATGGCTGTGAACTTAACAAAAATCGCGGATACATGTTATTGAATCCTTTATTGAGAACGAACAAGGCAAAATGAAAACGTCACAATGACGTTTCCAGTAAAATCGAGCCTTCAGTGTTTTAGAACAGCAGCACTTTCAATGGTAACCCCAAATATGAAGTCACGAAATCCTATGGGGCGTGTGTATGCAGAAAATCACTCAAAAACGTAAAAATCCTCAGGTGTCAATGGGTTAAAGTTATGCGTTATAATCACCGAGACTAACACTGAGAAAATGTGCTAATATATATAGTCATAGGCTGAGCCTAAGAGCGTCGCTCTCTAAACAAGCTTAACTAAAGTGAAACTTAACTAAAGTGAAAGATCTGAAGCACAGGAATTAAGATTGACGACCGGCCTATTTTTGAATTTTAACAATTCTCAAAAACAGTATTACGCGACCGTCTGCACAGTACATTTAGACCGTATAAAAGTTCACAAAACAAATTTTTCTCCGTCTGGAATAACTAGTACGACTACTTCCCAAATAAAATACAGTTATTGCTTGTCAAAAATTGCCCGAGAAACTGATTTGGAAATCAAAATTGCAAAAAAATAGACAAACATATTTGCATAAGGCCAAGTCTTGTTTTGTTTATATAAAATCGCTTTTCAACCAATGTAATCCAGGCATAAATGTATTTTCCGCTGGTATTCCAAGTAATTTATGCTACTTGTTAAGCTTTATCACCTGCCGCACCCTCTATTGTGTATTACACACGTCCTATTGGTCAGCTTTCCAGTACTTATAGACCTTGGCCTATTCATGCATTTCATTCACGCTTGCGGTTCCACACAGTTTACACATCCCTTTACTCCATCTTCGGACTAATGCCTAGCGATCAGAGGCAATCTGAAGGATCTTCCGTTCCGGCAGAAACAGGCCAAACGAGCGACGAACGCGGAGGCAACTCGCGAAATGTTGTTCTCAAACTCATTAATAATTCACGAGTTATTCAGCCAATAAAAATGGCTAAATTCGTCACGTGCATGAGTTTTGATACCCAATGAAAACCCAGATGAAAACTACGTGTGCTTTGGATCACATATCCAAACCACACGTAGTTTTCATCTGATTCCTCATTGGATATCTTGATTCGCGCATCAAAACAAAAGAAATTAAACAAAACAACAGTTTATTTTTGCACCGTTTACAACAATGCTAATTTCACAATTTGCATTGATAGCGAAGCTGAGTTAAAAAATAAACAACACCTTTCCTCGTAGTATCTTTCATCTCGGCGTCGAGACAGCGACGGAAAACGACAGATTTCGCAAACAGTATTATTCATAAAATAACGTTTCTACCATTTACCTTTTATCCTCGACTTGTAGTGGATTCAGCGCTTCGCTTCCCACAGTTTCAACAAGATACCTTCGAATTCCACCGATAATGCCACAAAGGATCTTCGCTGGATACATCTCCCCTTTATTATTTGCAACCTCTCGGACAAATTTGCCGAGCCAGTAGTTTAACGAGCAGGCATCCATTCTTTCTAATTCTGAACTCAATGGCTAGACTTTATGCAATTCTTAATAACATTTTAATGCTCCACCCGGATCAAGTGTACAGGAACTTTAACTTTGCGATTAATCTGCCACTCACGAAACATTTTGATCGCCCATCTAGTTTTGTAAGCTGTTGGCTTAGGAATACTCTCTTCTAACAACTTCAATTCCTCTTCTCCACTTTTGGCTTTTCGAAAACTGACGGCCTTCGATGTGCTCCTCGACAGACGCTGCCATCTTCAAACGCGCATGAAAGCGCACTAACACCCAAAATGTAATTAAAAACCAAACCTAAGATTATTCACATTGTCTCAGGAAACACAAAGCCATATCACACTACCCTGTGAAATTGCATTGTGGCATACTTTGAGAAGCTATATCAAAAACTCGTGCTTCGGGTTTCATCAGGGGTTCCAAACACCTCGAAACAATAAAAGCACTCGGCCGAAGCGGCCTCGTGCTTTCATCTGTTTCTCGGTGTTTGGAACCCCTGATGAAACCCTCGCACTCGTTGTTGATATATTACATCAAGTATTTTCCACGTTCAAGGGCTATCTCGAGCAGAAATTGGAAGATAAAGAGAAGCAGGTCGTTCAAAAGAGTAGGATGGATAAAGAAATAGTGCAGTTGAAGTACAAGGGCGTTCGAGCTGAACACTGAATTAGACTCCATCCTTGAAAGTATTCAAATCGAGAGCGAACGCGGGGAGCCTAATTTGGCTTGTATAAAGACTCTTTCCTAAGAAGCCAGGCAGCGTATCTACAAACGACAGAAGCTGATAAAGGTCGCAGTTAAAAGTAAGGACGGTTGGCAAGTGGTAGCGGAATACGAGTCAAACGAACTGGCATCCGGCTCAGAAGATGAATAGCGGCTTAAGAAGGCCAGAGAAGCGGCGAGTCGTAAAAGGCGACAGAGAGATCAACGTGCGAGCGACCGCGGAAAGAAAGCAAGTTTTTCTACGCGCGCTGACAATCAGCTTTCTCGTGGTAAGAAAAAGCGCCTTTCATTTTACTTTGTGAATTCATATGTGCTGGATTCGCTTGCGTATCCTACCATACTTTGTGTCTGGTGATTGATATTACGGGAATTGAAGGGTAAAATGATTTACGTTCGTTTGAGCGCAGCGAATTAGAACGTAAATGTATTTTCCGCTGGTATTCCAAGTAATTTATGCTACTTGTTAAGCTTTATCACCTGCCGCACCCTCTATTGTGTATTACACACGTCCTATTGGTCAGCTTTCCAGTACTTATAGACCTTGGCCTATTCATGAATTTCATTCACGCTTGCGGTTCCACACAGTTTACACATCCCTTTACCCCATCTTCGGACTAATGCCTAGCGATCAGAGGCGATCTGAAGGATCTTCCGTTCCGGCAGAAACAGGCCAAACGAGCGACGAACGCGGAGGCAACTCGCGAAATGTTGATCAAGTATTTTCCACGTTCAAGGGCTATCTCGAGCAGAAATTGGAAGATAAAGAGAAGCAGGTCGTTCAAAAGAGTAGGATGGATAAAGAAATAGTGCAGTTGAAGTACAAGGGCGTTCGAGCTGAACACTGAATTAGACTCCATCCTTGAAAGTATTCAAATCGAGAGCGAACGCGGGGAGCCTAATTTGGCTTGTATAAAGACTCTTTCCCAAGAAGCCAGGCAGCGTATCTACAAACGGCAGAAGCTGATAAAGGTCGCAGTTAAAAGTAAGGACGGTTGGCAAGTGGTAGCGGAATACGAGTCAAACGAACTGGCATCCGGCTCAGAAGATGAATAGCGGCTTAAGAAGGCCAGAGAAGCGGGGAGTCGTAAAAGGCGACAGAGAGATCAACGTGCGAGCGACCGCGGAAAGAAAGCAAGTTTTTCTACGCGCGCTGACAATCAGCTTTCTCGTGGTAAGAAAAAGCGCCTTTCATTTTACTTTGTGAATTCATATGTGCTGGATTCGCTTGCGTATCCTACCATACTTTGTGTCTGGTGATTGATATTACGGGAATTGAAGGGTAAAATGATTTACGTTCGTTTGAGCGCAGCGAATTAGAACGTAAATGTATTTTCCGCTGGTATTCCAAGTAATTTATGCTACTTGTTAAGCTTTATCACCTGCCGCACCCTCTATTGTGTATTACACACGTCCTATTGGTCAGCTTTCCAGTACTTATAGACCTTGGCCTATTCATGAATTTCATTCACGCTTGCGGTTCCACACAGTTTACACATCCCTTTACCCCACCCCCCCCCCCCCCGGGTTTATGTTTCGCTTTATTTTGTAGGCCGTAGAGACGCTACTGGCGGCAACTTCCGTTGCTACAAATGCGGAAGACTTGGGCTTTGGGCTAAGGACTGCAAACTCGTGTCTTGGCAAGGAGGTTACCGGTCCCTTAGCTGCAATACATACCCTGGACGCTAATATAGGCCGGTTGAAAGCGAATCACTTCAGTTTCAATCAAAGCGGCGAAGAGGACTTGGCACAGGTAGAGGATGTGATGAAGAAATATGAATTCGGAAGCGGACAGGTTTGAGGTGTTAAGGGTAGTCTAAAGAAAAATTGGTGCTCCGATTTTTATTTTGACAGCCATTGGCAAAGGCTATAAATTACCGTTTACTAGATTCCCATTGTCTGAAAAACTAAAAAACATAGTTCCGCGCTACTGCATGCTGAATTTGTGAATCAAGCCGTCATTGAGCTAGCTAATTCTGGTCAAATTCGCAGGTTGATCAGCAACCTTTAGTTGTTTATCCCTTGTCAGTATCTATATAGCCATGGGGCGAAGAGGCTAATTCTGAATTTATGCCACGTTAATAGGACGTTAAGTAAACACAGGGTCAAATATGAAGATTGGGAAGTCGCTATCGCTTATTTTACCAAGGTTCGTGCATGTTCTCTTTCGATTTTAAAAAATGGCTATCGCCATATCGATATCTCACAAGAACACCAACCCTATCTGGGATTTTCCTGGCGAGATCCTGAGTCCTATAATGATATATATTATATTTTACTGTTCTTCCGTTTGGGCGTTCAACAGCTCCTCGTATATTTACAAAGGTTTTAAACCTTTAGAGAAACACTGGAGTATACAGGGGATCTACATAGCCATTTTCTTGGACAACGGTCGGCGACAGTCCAGTATACTGAAGGTTGCCGCGTTAAGGCCCTGGCTGTAAAGCAGGATTTATGTAATGCGGGTTTTGTAATTTATGACGAGAAACCGGTATGGGACCCCATTCAAATATTGGACTGGTTAGGCATAACCTTGAATTCCGTATTGGGTACTTTAAAATTGTAGGTAGAAGAATTACAAAGATTATTGATACCATAGTCAATAACGACCGTGTAATTCTCACTGATTAATTAATAATTAGTAATTCTCAATAATAGAACGCGTGTAATTCTCACTGATTTAAAGTTTTCCGCTAGAGACTAAGCTTCCTTCATCGATCAAATTATTTCTACTGCATCAGCAGTGGGCAACTTTGGTAGGATAATGACCAGTCATTGCATCATGTCTATTTTGGGTCGAGATAAGTGGGATTCCAAATTTCTGCCTTGATGCTTACTGCAAAGAGGAATTATATTTTTGAAGGAGAAGCTGGTTAATATCAATAGCAGATATTGCTTTGTAAGTAAAGATAATATTTATTTTGTATATTCAGATGCCAGTGCTACTGAGGGTGGTGCATTTGTTGACCCAAACAATGAATTTGTGTGTCACAAAACGTGGACTCAGGACGAGCGTTTTCAAGTGCCACGTGGAGGGAGTTGTCCGTTATTGAATTTTCATTGCAATCTTTTGCCTTGAGTGCTCCAAGGATCGCATTTTAGTGGTTTACTGATAGCCAAGCGGCTGCTAAAATCGTTGAAGGGGGTAGCACGAAATTGGAGTTTCGCAAGATGGACCGGAGTATTTTTAACATTTGCATTCGATTGTATATCTATTTGGAGGTCCTATGGTTCCCTCCTACTGTTAATCAGCAAGTTGGGTTATATTAGTCGGCTAATTGATATAGATGATTGGCAAATTACATGCGTTTTTTCTACCTCTTGAGCATCGGTGGGGGCCCTATAGTGTCAATTGTCTTACCAACTATTACAATCACAAACTCCCTAAGTTCTATTCACGGTGATGAAACCCATACACTGCGGATGTCGATCTTTTCGTTTAGCATCTCCGCAGTGAGAATTGTCGGGTGTTTCCCCCTGTTGGTATTATTCTGCGGGTATTACATTATATGGAATGTCAGTATGCTGTTGGCACACTTGTTGTACTCGTTGGTCTTCGGCTCATTACTGCTCATTAATTATGCATATAAATATAATAGTTATCTCGTGGCCCACGGTATTCATATCGGGAAGGAGGTTTTAACGCGCGGGAGAAACTCTCATTCGCTTTTAGGGTCAGATCAATTCACAGGAGATATTGTCGCCCTAAGAATGGAATTTACTGCGCAATTTATTAGTAGAATTTATATATTGTACGGGCACGGGCCTAGATAATGATTTCTCAATACATGCGGCACGGGGCCCAGACTACGATCTATTGATTTGTGCGGCACTGGCCGAATATGGATTGGAGTTTACCGCGTAATTTATTATGAGCGAAATTAATATATGGCACGGGGCACGGGCCTAGATAATGATTTCTCAATATATGCGGCACGGGCCCAGACTACGATCTATTGATTTGTGTGGCACTGGCCGAATGGGGATCCATTGATTTGTGTGGCACTGGCCGAATGGGGATCCATTGATTAGTGTGGCACTGGCCGAATAGGGATTCATTCCTTTATGTGGCACTGGCTTGAAACAATGCCTTATCGATTTATGTAGCAGTGACTTGTTCGGAGGAGGCGGCACTTAACTTGTTGTCAGTTTTGTGCGCTCATGATTACGGGTCGGGGTGTTCGGGTGTTGCTTCTAGTTCGTTTGTTCGTTTTCGTTCGTATGTTGTGCTCTTGCTTTTTCAGATGTTTTCTTCAAGCAAAGGATGGAAGTGTTTTCGCAATTTTGCTTCACTGAGTGTTAATCAGGTGTTGGAAGCGATGTTGAAGTCCAGAGCAGATAGTACAGCCACATCTTATGTGCGTGTTATTAAAACATTTATGAGCTTGTGTAAAATAAGACGGATATATATAGGGGAAGGAAACTACGTCTTTGTTAGTGCATCTGGTTCTAAATGCTGCCCTGTGAGTGTTTAAGAAGGTATTTGAATGTAGCCGGTATTGGCGATAGTAGTACTCTCCCGTTATTTAGACCTCTCGTGTTTCACCGTAGTAACTCTAGTTATACCCTAGAAGTGGTAAGTTTTGTTACACTAGATGTAGGGAAGTTCTCAGAGATGCCTTAAGTCACCTAGGTTATAACCCGCAACGATTATGACCTTCATAGCCAAGGATCTGGTGGTGTTACATCCGCGGTGTGTATTATGTAATTTCTGGCGTTTGAGCAACGTAGTCAACGAGTTAGACAGAATTTGATATTTCTACGGCACGGGAACAGCAGGGGCCGGGCATTATTGTTGTAGTGCATTGTGGGTAGCATAACTTCGTTATAAGCGAAGTATCGTACGTGGTTAGTCATTCTAGGCCTGCAACATTCAGCTTCAGTATTTATTTATTTATTTTTCTTACTGTGTAAGAACTTAGGCGCATTTTGTACTTATTGTGTAATACTTATATAGGGCCTCGTAGGATGGGCTACAGAGTTTGAGCCATGGATCCTACCCAGATTTCCTGCCGCATATTTTCCCCAAAAAGGGGTTTTTTGGGTGACAGGTTTTTTCTGGCCTCCGTTTAACCGCAGTTTCTTTGTATGTGAGTGGTTGCTCAGCTCTGGTTCGCCATTAGCATTGTATTATATTCATTTTATGGATTTTGACTACACGTACCGTTAAATTGTATTGTTGTACTCATATTATTGTAAATATGTTCGTAAATGCCGTTGGCGTCCGGCCGAAATGCAGCAAAATCAATCTATTGGAGCGTATGATGTGTGGAGTTGAGATGTAGCAATTCGATCCCAGAAAGGCTACTCATAATACATGGCCGAGATGGAAGTACGATTCCGCTGGGGACATGGATGTCGAAGGAAGCCTTAAGAGTAGGTTACAAGTAACTAAGTATTCGGCATTGTAATATTGCGGGACACATATATTTACTTTTTCCGTTGGATTAGTTAAGGTATACGAAGAATTGTAAGATATAGTAATTAGCCTATTTAGATGCATTCCCTTCTGTAACTTCATGTATATGATGTAATAAAACTGTGCTGGATTCGCTTGCGTATCCTACCATACTTTGTGTCTGGTGATTGATATTACGGGAATTGAAGGGTAAAATGATTTACGTTCGTTTGAGCGCAGCGAATTAGAACGTAACTAATCAATGATCAATGGCATCAATGAGTAATCAACGGGTAATCAATGGTTAATCAATTGATTACTCATTGAGTATTGCCAATACTCAATGAGTAATCAATGATTAATCGAACCCAAAAAATTTTGTAGGTTATTGATTATTCATTGATTACTCATTTTAAACCAACAGAGACCTTCCAGTACACCCATTTCTCTTCCTGCCACCCACCAAGGGTCAGAAAGGGGCTCAGAAAAGGTGAAGCCCTGAGACTTTTAAGAACAAGTTCCTCATCGAAATCCGATTCAGTGAGAATATCAACAACTTCAAAGCACGCCTCCGTTCTAGAGGCTACACTCACGATCTCATTGAGAAAATAATTTTCGAGGTAAAATTAAATGAACGGAAGTCATCTTTGCAGCAAAAGGAGAACGTGCGAAAAAGAATTCTGCCTTTCGTAACAACGAACCACCCGGAGCTGCCTAGTCTTAAAAACATCTTAATGAGCAAATGGCATTTAATTCAGAACCAGAGGGCCCCCCCCCCCCCCCCCTCCCCCTATCTCATACAAAAAAGGAAAATCCTTGGAGATATACTTGTTAGAACAAAACTCTAAAGGTCACGTTCCACGTTATCACGAGCTTATGAGTCGTGTCTGGCCTGTCAATACCTCTTTTCATGCAAAACCAATGACTAATCAATGACATCAATGACTAATCAATGACCAAAAATTTTGTGGGTCATTGATTAGTCATTGAGTACTCATTGAGATTTTGCCTTCACTACACAACCGAACACACTCAAACGTTGAGGCATGGGCGCGTTGGTCAGCCAGGCCCACGATACATTTTATTATTGACAAAGGACTATCGTATTACAATATTACTATAATATACTATACTATAATATTACAATAACTCTAGGTTGGCCGGCCAGGCCCACGATACATTTTGTCATTGACGAAGAACTATAATATAACGATAACTCTAACCGCACCAGAGCCGGACACGTAAACCCCAAAAACCAACTGTTGGAAAAATAGGGACCGTGTACCCCCAACCTATGCAGTGGTGCTACCTTTGGGGTTTTAAGGTGTTTTTTAACTAAGAAACAAACGACTAAAATGCGGCTAAAACTGCCGATAACAAATCTTAAGGTATTACAATAAACAACTAAGACGAAAGTTAACTTGTTTGAACAGTACTAGAGGCGGCGAGGCTGACCGTAGAATGACACAAATCTATCAACGAACACTTTTCAAACTCATGAACCGTGAGCCCCTGCGCACTACACTAGAACCCAGTTCTCTGCTCCGTGTCGGCAAAATATTAATTTATGTTAATACCGATTATCACAAATTACATTATTGGCAATACTCGATGAGTAATCAATTGATTACCCATTGATTACTCATCGATTACATTGATGTCATTGATATCATTGATTAGTTAAGCCTGGATGTAATGAATGAACAAAGACATACATGGACAACACAATCTTCTTTCGAAAAATTGTATTCAAATCTCCGTAAATTTCTGTTTAAACGCAAAACGCGAACCATTTATTATTTTTTATTATTATTACCAATAGTAAATACAAAGTTTTACAAAATATTGAAAAAGGAAACAAAAGAGAAATAATAATTACAATACATATAAAAAAAGTCAAAAAGAAATTAATTGAAAAAAAAGTACAATGTAGGTTAAAAGAATATAATTATTTTATATTAAGGGAGTTGCACTAGCATTCACTTAGTTAAAGAAGTTTGGCCCATGTTTTTTTGAATTCCTCTAAGCGGTTAGATTTAAAAGCTATGGGGCGTAGAATGTCAATTTTGTTATTAAGGTGCAAAAGAAAACTGTCGAAGTCTAGGATGCCGCGACGTACGCTTGTTGCAAAAACATGATATTTGGCGACAATCAAACAGTAGTTAAGAACATGTCGTTCGGATTGCGATCGCGCCAAATGTCGGTTAAATTATAAAGGTTTGCAAGTTGCTGAATTTCTTTGATTACAATGAATTTTTTCCAAACTGGTTTTCCACCTTTTTTGTCATTTTCGAGTTCATTGAAAAATGTGACTTGCTGGTTTGCGTCATTCGGAGTATAAATATTCACTAGAATTAGATGCAACTCATCAATTAATAGGTCAAGTATAAGAAATCTGCCGTTCGTGTCGAGGATGCACTTTTCGACCTTGAAATCTAAATTCGGATTAACAAGAGTCATGACACCTTTGCTATATGAGCTGCCGTGAATAAAAAAAAAACTTTCCCACCCCATTTGAACACATTCTTTATAGCTGTAGATTTCTTGTAAGAATGTAAAATGGAATTTTTGATTGTGTAACCAGGGAAAGATTGGTCGACGTTTGATTGACTTATTCAATCACGTTTAAAGACTGGAATTTGACATCAAAACTAGGTTTTAACAACATTGTAAGAGATCCAAAAGACATTATCAGAAAAACTGCATCGGCAATGAGTTTTGACAGTTGTCTTTTGGCTGTTGAGTGTGAATGTGAAAGCATTGACTTTTGTATTAGTAATTAACGTGTTCGACCTACAAGGCCCTATTTCCCCCAGAGGGAAAAGGATATGATGATGACCTACAAGTAGGAATAAAATAAATTATCAAAAAACTTAGACAAATGTTACTAAAGAAACATAAACAGAAAAATAAAAATAAAAAAGGCGCTGAAAAAGGCCTATCAACGCACCACATAGAAGTGGCTCGGCGTATTCGGGTGGGTAGCATCATGGGACGTAGAACGTGTCCGCTATAACCTCGACTTTGATTCACAATGTGTAATATATATAGATAGCCCAAGCCTAACAGCGTCGCACTTTGAACAAGCTTAACTAAGGTGAAAGGTTGGAAGCACAAGAATTAAGATTGACGAACGGGCTATTTTCAATTTTAGCAATTCTCGAAAACAGTATTACGCGACCGTCTGCACAGTACATTTTTATAGACCGTACAAAAGTTCACCAAAACAACTTTTCTCTGTCTGGAATAACTAGTACCACTACTTTCCGAATAAAATACAGTTTTTGTTTGGCAAAAATTGCTCGAGAAACTGATTTGAAAATCAGAAATTGCAAAAATACACAAACATATTTGCATAAGGCGATGCGAGTGAAGATGGAACTGTACTATAAAATCAGTCTTGTTTTGTTTATATAAAATCGCTTTTAAATCTATCTAATGAATGAACAAACACATAAAAATGGACAACATAATCTTCTTTCGAAAACATTTATTGAAATCTCCATTAGTTTACGTTTAAAAGCAAAACGCGTACCATTTAATTATAGCTCATCGAGTTCAAGCTTTCTTCGATGAAATTCAAGAGATCGATACAACTGAATTCAAGCACGTTTCAAGCACAAATCAATTCTCCAAAACTAACAATAACACCAATAAAAAGTCACTCACAGATTGATATCAACATAAATTCTCATCGAAAACTGTAATCTGTTTTACCTTTAGTCCCTCGCTTGCTTGGAAATTCAAATCTCCGCTTCTGGTTCTGAAATCCGTAGAAAACAAACATCTCCCGCATTGATAAAAAACAAGATTTTATCCCTGAAAGCTCGTCTTTTTACACTAAAGCGGCTTCTGAGTATCCCTTAATTAGTATCCTTGTCTTGAGTAGCAAACCGCGAAATATTCAGGGAAATAACGCCTTTAATTTAAACGGTTTTCTCCGCTTAGTAAATTCACAGTAAAACATCAAAGTGTTTTTCTAGCTGACGTGACATTCGGCGGTGTAACCGCGCGAAAAACAAAGCCTCGCTTTGGTTTCAACATGACGTCGAACGCGCATGTTTTCCGACGTCATACGCGCCCGCGAGCTAGTCCTGCGCGAAGGCAAGCTAGTCCTGCGCGACGGCGGAGGGCGGCGGACGGCACACGCGCGCCCGCGAAACATTCCGCTAGCCATGACCATGAAAAAATGAAGGGCATCGGTTCTGTGAGTATGGAGCTGCGCAGCCAGGCCTTCGGCCTGGCAAGTGCTCCGCTAATAAACCAAGAAGTAATAAAATAGAATGCTAAATACATGTAACTTCATAATAAAGGGGAACTAGATTTGAAATTAAAGGTGTAAATTTGATTACCCCCGAGGGAAGCATGAAAAAAGAAACTTCCATATTTCATATTTAAGGACGGAAGCCGAAAAACATGAAAACATGAAAAAAGAGCTTGGAGTAAAAATAAAACTGTTTTTAACTAAGAGTTAATTTTAAAGTTGCAAGAATGGATTAGACTTACAGAAAAAAACGTCACTTATTGGTTTCGGCTAAGGAGTTCTTGAGATTGGACCATAACATCAGAGGATTCTTCTTGACTTGGCTGTGGTTGTTGGCGGGTTGTACCATTGCCGGAATCCACTTGAACATTTTCCGAGGATTTGACTGGCAGCCACTTCTTTGGGACATCATAATGAAAATAAATCTTGCCATTAACAACTAATTTATCTCCTGCGACGGATACTTTGGAGCTTGGTGTTTCTTGTTTTATTTTCTTCATCGCACGACGTTTTTCCTAATTTCTTGTATGTGCTTCGGTAAGTCTTCACCCATTGAAACATGCGAGCTTTTCAGGTTATAGCGAGCTTTCCAAATGCGATCTCTGTCAGCACGACATGTAAAGCCAGCGATAAGAGGTCGGGGTCTACTTCTGTTTGGCTTACCGAGACGGTGAGCTCCGCAAAGCTTCATATTGGAGACTTCTTCCTCGGACAGGTTTAAATTTCGGGTTAAGATGTCGCGTGCCAACTTGAACTTGAAACAATCTTCGTTTTTGGATGGACTCGTTGACTCTGTAGAAAATTAGATTCCATCGACGACTATAGATGTTTAAATCAGTCAGTTCATTCCAACAAGTGGACTGCTCGTTTTCGCAGCACGCGACGCGTTCTACGAGGTCATCATGTTCACCTTGGGTGACTTCAAGGGAATCGTTGGCGTTGTTCACTGACTTACTTCACACGGTTCTTTTTTGAAGGCTTGTATTTCGACTTGAGGTTCGTCCCATCTAGCTTCCAGATTAAGAATTCGTTCTTCGCTGGTTTTAGTGTTATCTTCGATTCTATTTTCATGCAAATTCTGCGAAAAAAAAAATTGCATTGTATTGACCACCAACATGGCCACCTTATCACGTGGTTGCAAACCAAGAATAGCGCATCAAGGCCAAGCTGATTGTCTTCGATGAAAGAAATCATGAAACGACTGACTTTAAGCACGTTTTATATAACCTAATTATTCAAAATTGAAACCTTTTTAAATGCAAGCCAAAATTGCACAATATAGAACAGTAAAGTTTTTTCATTTCATTTTTCATTTTTTCATTTTTTCATTTTATTTATTTTGCCATTAACCACATTAAAAAATATATATATGTATATATAATAATAATAATAATAATAATAATAATAAGATTTGTAGATATAAGGTTTTAGTAACTTATTTATTTATTTATTTTTTTAAGTTTCGCTCTTGCGCACAGGTTACGCTTTGCGCCCTGTGTTGCTTTTATAACACTGTGCATACAGATAGTTTTACTGCAATAATAATAATAATAATAATAATAATACAATACACTAGAAATTTATAATAACTTAAAAGACGATAGACTACAAAATGTTTAATGTGGTAGTGACAAGGAAGCCTATACAGAAGCCGGGGGCTTATGAACTATAGGCTTCCTGACAATATAGAATACATCATACGAATTATGAGGACAGCATGAAATATAAAATGTATTATTTAAAAAAAAAAATAAAAGAAAAGCAAAGAAGAAGTATGTAGCTCAACAAAGAGTATTTTTGACTAAGAACTAAGAAAGGGCCCCAATGCCCTAATGCAGGGCCCCAATGGATATCAGTCTAGAGCTGAATGGGTTACCCTGCATAAATAAAGGTTACTACTACTAAAAAAGGAATTTTTTATATCTTTTGCCAAACAAACGGATGCTTTCACTGTTTTGAATTTCATGACTTAACGAGTTGAAAAACTTAGGTCCTTGAAACCGAATTGAGAAGTTTCGAATATTAGTTCTACAGGGAGGTATGTAAAAAAGGTTAGGGTTAGGGGTTAGGGTTAGTAATGATATTAAGCTTAACTAAGGTGAAAGGGTCGGAAGCACAAGAATTAAATTCAAAAGAGTTTAGCTGTAAACAAATGCTTGGACAATCTACTAGCTTGACTTGCAAAGTTACGCAGCCTCAAATGCGGTCTTGACCACTGTTAGTACTGTTTGAGAAAATGTGAAACCTGTCTTGAGTAGCAAACCGCGAATAAAAGCCAAAAACTTTCCAAATGGTTTTCTCGGCTAAACTCAACGGTTAACCAAACTCAACAAGAGTGTTGAGCGTAAGCTGACGTGACATTCGGCTGTGTAGCCGCGCGAAAAACAAAGCCTCACTTTCGTTTTAAAATTGCTAAGATCCCGGATGTTGTGTGGCGTCATTCGCGCATGTTTTGCGACGTCATACGCGCCCGCGAATTAGCCCTGCCCAACGTTCTCACTATCGCACAGAGGTATATGTTCTTAAAAGGCTAAAAAACGAAGAATTGACCACTTACTTCAATGTGGTCTTAGATCAGCTCCAAGAGAACAGTGCGTTTTGTTTTCCCTAGATTCTAATGTTCCCCAGGCAATTTGGAGAGGAACATTGATGGTAGAGGGAAAACGGGTGTCACTGCTTCTTGTGGGGCCAGTCATTTTAATGACCGACAGTTCTTAAAAGTACTTTTGGTCATTTTGCGTTTACCTTTGCTTGATTCTGGTGACATTTTGATCTGCTTTGTTAATTAATGGGTAAATGGAAATAGCTAAGATGTGCGCGGATAAAATCCTTGTTGTTTCAATGTGCTGAAATGGAGACGGAGGTGGAGTACAGGAGTAGATTCTCACCTTTTCTAAGCTTTACCTTACTGCTCATCTCTTAGAATATTTCAGTTTTGTTTGTGATTGCGATGGTATTGATTATAAAGGAGCAAAGTCAAGTGAACATTCTTTGTGATTAATTTTTGTCGAGGTTAACTCGTGTACATTAAAATCTTATTGCCTTGACGACGCTTGGTTCTCTTTGATCACTAGTTTGTCGCAAGCATAATGAGAGACCATAGTGGCTGGCGTGAAAAGTATTATTCAATATTATTCAATAGTAACAAAGTACATTTTAATAGCTCTAATAATTAAAAACTAAAATTGATCCGTCAGCATTTGAATCGGATTGCTACTGAGGTACTGTCATTCACTTTTGTTTTATTTACTCTCTACTAATTTTGGACAACTTTCAAGAGCATCAGAAATTAAATTACAAACATTTCTAGGGTTCAAATTGGTCACGCTTGTCACGCTAGTTGTTCGGTCGTCGAATCTATCTTTCACAGCCTAGACCCTAGACCGCTCTCTTCCTTCCCCGGGCGAGTGCAAAGTTTGGGTCTGGGAAGGGTTGCTTGAATGTCATGTGTAAGGGCCTGTGATGGGTTATGTTTCACCACATTGAGTAATGCCATGACTTGTTGCCAAAAACTGAGTGACCGAGTATTAAAGTGTCTTTCATTGTAACTAGACCGCCGTTGCATGTCGGGCAGGTTTTGTCTTCTGAACATGAACGAGTGTAAACAGGAGTCCAAATGGCCCCTGGCGTAAATACACAATTCAGGTTTTGGCCCAAATGACCCTCCCACAGGTAGGATTTTGTCTCTCAGTCATTAGCATTGACTGAGGGTCAGGAAAACAAGAACCTTTTCAAGCGTAGTTTTGGAAGACAAAAATCAAAACGGTCGGTTGTCCTCAACATATCTATTTGGCAACCTTTGTGTCATTTCGTTTGCAATCAAAATATCCCGAAATTAAAAAGAAAATAATTAAGAGAACTGACTCGCTGCCGACTAGTCGCTGCCTTCGGTGCCTTTGAAGGATGTTAACGTTAATGTGGATTCTCAAGCGGTGGATACGCGAATTTGAATACTGCCGCATAAGTGAATAACATATTTTTTCTTTTATTTAATCATTCTGTCCATACAGATTCGTTTAAATAAGAAGCAAAGGACTGCGAACGAAAATGCTACTGGTGTACGAAGGATCTGGAGAGATCTAGTCAGCCAAAAATGGAGATAAAATCAAACAGAAGCAAGGGTGATACAACGATTGATTCGTTTAAGTCTGGTTTCCATATGATCGTCCCGTTTGTCCGGATCGTCCCAGCCCTTTCAAAACATGTTCCAACGATCGGGACAATCATATGGAAACACTGCCCGGACGTTCGTAAACGACCCGGAAGTTCGGGTCGACCGCGATCTCCGTACGATCGGAGGGATCGTAGAAACTCTGGAGCTATCAAATTGAAACGCTCTCAGACCGGCGATCGAAATGTATCCCAGAAAGCATCATTATATCCCAGCATTCACTGCTCTTTCACAATATATTGGCAACATCGTGTGAGCTGAACTCTTCACTATTATTGATGGAGGAAGTTCTAAAGTCTCTAAAGAATGCAAAAACGCGTATAAATGTTAAATTGTTGACGAAAGACAGCAGAAAATTCGACATTGACGCGGCCGAAGCAGAAAAGAAATTCAAGACCATTCGCACCGCATATATCTCAAAAAGAGAAAATCGCTCTTCGATTAAAATCCACCATTTTGTTCACAAATTTCAGGCCAAAGTCGGTTGTCGGACCCAGGAATTTTGTTGACGACCGCGCGCTCACCGTTTTTCAGCAGCAGTCGCCGCGATAGTCTCCATTTTTTCGTAACGATCGGGACGATCCTATGGAAACCAGGCTTTAGCAGCGTTTATTATGGTAACTCGTTCCTAAAACGAAGACTGTTCATCTTTTTCTGAAACTAATCAAAACTTAATTAATTTTGGTTGCAGAAGAGAGAGACGGCAGTGACCGAAAGAGAGAATTGCGGTACTAAACAAACTCCATTGTTAAACGTGGTCATATTTGTCTCAAAATAAAATCTTACTTCGTTGTTTCAGATGACATACAAAAACGAAAATTAACATCTCTTTTGAAAATATAAGAAGAGTCAAATGAAATGTCATAAAACGTTTGCAAAAATGCCAGCAATGAACAATTGACTATGATGAATATGACAGTTAATAAAAGCAAACTGGAGAGAACACGAATCTTGAATTACTGACCACGATTTTCTATTAAGCGGTACCGGTATTAATCAGATCTAAGTTTAATATGACGAGATATTCTCAACAGTAATTTGAATTATTATATATTGGTGTCACTAGCACGATTTTGATTGGCTATAAGCACGCAGCTAATTATTGCTTGCTGTTTCTGTTACGTCATACCTACAGACAATAGTTTTATGCATGCAGAAGTGACGTCATACCTACAGACAATAGTTTTATGCATGCAGAAGTGACGTAAGTTGTTTACTTACAAGTTGACTGCTGTGCATTGATCACTTTTTTGTGCGCGCTCTTGTCTTTACAAGTGCAGCTCAGGAATATGCATAATAAAACAATTATCAGAAAGAAGACCTTAGAGGAACTTTGAAGGTAAGAACGCTTTCTTTCGCGAATGGTACAAAAGGGTGCGTATATAGCATTTATTGAAATTAATTTCTAATTTTAATTTTATTTATTTACTAAAAGTGAACTGCTAACGGACCAAAGTAAATTGTCTCCGATTTCTATTTGAAATTTTGTCTGGCTTAAACATTACACAGCCGCCTAACACTGTCCGTCGGCCGATTTTCAGTCACTGTTAAAAAAAGTCCATGTGGCAAACCCATCAAGTGTTCACTGATTCAATCCCAAAACATATCCTAGACGCTTATAATTAATCAATTAAAATCCAGTTTGGAGCATTGTAAACAGAACCACGCATTCTTCCAGTATAAAACATGTACACTGAGTAAAGTTGCACTCCAAATCTTAGTTCATCATGTTATATAATATATATAGATAGGCCAAGCCTAACAGCGTAGCACTTTGAACAAGCTTAACTAAGGTGAAATTTAACTAAGGTGAAAGGTTGGAAGCACAAGAATTAAGATTGACGAACGGGCTATTTTCAATTTTAGCAATTCTAAAAAACACTATTACCCGACCGTCTGCACAGTACATTTAGACCGTACACAACTTTTCTCTGTTTAGAATAACTAGTACGACTACTTTCCGAATAAAATACAGTTTTTGTTTGTCAAAAATTGCCCGAGAAACTGATTTGGAAATCAAAATTGCAAAAATACACAAACATATTTGCATAACGCGACAGGAGTGAAGACAGAAAATCTAAGTCTTGTTTTGTTTACATAAAATCGCTTTTTAATCTATGTAATGAATGAACAAAGACATAAAAACGGACAACACAATCTTCTTTCGAAAAATTTTATTCAAATCTCTATTAATTTATGTTTAAAAGCAGAACACGTACCATTTATTGTGCATCAAGGCAGAGCTTTCCTCGTTGAAATTCAAGATAACAACACGACTTAATTTGAACGTTTCATAAACAGGTCTCCAAACCTTAAGAGAACACAAAGGAAAAGTCAATCAAAAATTGATATCAACATAAACTCCCATCGAAAAGTGTGATTTATTTTACCTTTAAAGCACTAGACTGCTTGGAAATTCGTTAAAACTCCGCTTCTTCGGTTCTGAAATCCGTAATAGAAACAAGGCATCTCCCCGCATTGCTCCTTCATTTTGATGAAGTTCCTCGAAGCAAGATTTTATTCCTGAAAGCTCTTCTTTTCCCACTAAAGCGGCTCTGAGTATTCCTTAATTAGTATCCCTGTCTTCAGGGATACTTATATCCAGGGAAATAACGACTTTACTGCTCCGCCTAACACTGCGAAAGATCCAACTTTTTTAAAACTTTAAAAAGTGTTTACCGAGCTGACGGCTGTGTAGCCGCGCGTGTGGCGTTATACGCGCATGTTTTGCGACGTCATACGCGCTCGCGAGCTAGCTAGCCTTGCGCGACACACATGTTGCAGACACGCGCCCGCGAAACATTCCGCTATGACCATGAAAAATGCGGGCATCGGTTCTATGAGTATGGGGCTGCGCAGCCTGGCCTTCGGCCAGGCCAGTGCTCCGCTATAATAAATAACGAATTTTGTAAAATATACAAATGGGTCCGTAAAACGAAATCATAAAGAGACTGATACAGATCATTCAAAATTAATTAATATTTCCGTAAATAATATTGTTCGTTTTCGTTTTCAGTTTTGTCTCTGTTGTGCCGGATCGTCTTGGATGTTGTCTTGAGTACTGTCAGTGTGATCGCCTTGGATGTTGTCCTGAGTATAGTGTCAGTCATGAGTGTGATCGCCTTGGATGTTGTCCTGAGTACTGTCAGTGTGATCTGGATTTTAGCGATTAACACCATGCACCAACAGCCGAACAAAACCAGCGGCATCAAAGATCAGACAGGAAGTTACAATGGCCAGTTTAGGCGAGTCAATGCAAAATATAATATACAGACTATATAGAGACCCGATAACTTGAACCCTCGATAAAACTCTAAATAAATTGTGTTGATCAACAGACCAACAATTCCACCCAGTGGTATGGCCCGCGATTCGTAAAAGAAATTCCGATTTTCGTATTGGTTTCGAATTAATTTCGGAATCGTTTGAGATTCGAAATGGTTACAATTGTGAGTTAAGGCGAGTTTAAAATACCCGATAACGCATACCCCGACAACTCGAATTTTTGACAATAATTTGTCAACAATTCTCCTTTGCTAACTTTACTGGCTTGTTCGTATAGGTAGACCAGATTCACCCTATTGTAAAACATGGTACAATAAGAGCGCTGAATGATCAATGAAAATATAGATATAAATCAGAGGATTTACTCCGGAAAAATCTGTGACAACAAGTATTAATAGCTTTTACTTGATTTTGTTTTAAGCCTGGTCCCATTGCAAAGATTTTCGAGAATAAGATAGACGCCCACAACTACACAGCATAGTATATCTCAGTTTTTTTGTCGGTTTGAAAATGCAATAATAGCATAATGCAGTTGAAACAATTCGAGGCAGCCGAGAACTGGCCTTGGCAGTTTTCCGCTTTCTAACGGCATTTTCAATAATTCGAACTGATAGAACGCCTGATGAATGATTAGAATTATCGTGCTTTGCATATTGTAAACAATACTTTCTTCTCAGTCTGTTTGTTCTTCTTGTATTCGATAATTTAGAGCATTTTCACAAGCAGAGCCCGGTAACTGTGGAGGTAGCCTCCTACGCAGACGTCCTTAGGGCTCGTCACACAATCTTTCCTCCCCCACGAACGTCTGCTGAAACGAGCGGTTAAATTCTATTCCTTTTGTTCGCAAAGATCAGCTGGAGATCGCGTGCAGATTGCCGGAGGACCAATCGGCGTCAAGTCATTGTTTAATAAAAAGCCAATCATAAGCTGTGTTAGAACAGGCTCCCTAGACCTGGCGACGATTAATTTTCCTGTCGAGTTTATTCGACCGCTAAGTTTATTTATGAATGCGAAGTGATTCCAAATCCTTGCTTCATGTATGGGCGAAACTCCGAAAAAAATCGTCGGAAATAACTGCTTTCTCTGTAGTATTCATTTGATTCCTACTGGGAGAGTACAAGTGTTCGGCAAGAGTTCGGTATCTCAGGCGTTATTGAAAGCGCCGTGGAAATAGATGTAAGTGTGTTTTCGTCGAGTGACCCGTTTGTCTGCACCAAGTACATCCAAGTGTTACAAGCGGTTACTCGGATTAAGAAAGGAGTACTAAGAACTAAACGACTTCGCTTGCTTCGCTTGCAATTTTGCTTAAAGAGTGTATAAAAGTAACCACTTGCATCTGTAAGAACTACAAAACAGCTACCATGCTGGAGATTCAAATATTTCAAACCGGAACCAATGACGCCGTACTTCTGACAATGGAGGTACTGCCTAGCTCCGAGAAACACGTAATAAACTCTGACGAGAGCTAAAAACCATTGCAATATACCACTATTCCAGTATAGACCGTGACTATTGCATAAGACTTGGATCTTACACTCTTTTAGCCGTCTATAGCCTCTCGTTGATAAGGATTTAAATCGACGATTTTAATGACGTCTCACACACTCGTTGAAAGGCCACGCGTCTCGCGTGAAATTTCCCAAGGTCCAAAGTGCACACTTCCTTGCTTTGGAAGTGCGCTGTGATTGGTCTATGTTTTTAACCGCTCGTTTCAGCAGACGTTCGTGGGGGAGGAAAGATTACGTGACGAGCCCTAAGGACGTCTGCGTAGGAGGCTACTGTGGAGGTACAACAATATTTTCTTATATGAGTGGATCCCATGAGTAGCTTTCAAACGAGTGAAAACGAAATATTAGGCAAATTTGGTAGCGCTTGTTTAAAGTATGAATCGCGACGAATCTGTGTTTCTCGGCTGTAAACAAAATGACGAAGGTCTTCATCTTCATTCTGTGGACTGAATAATTACATTGAAAGCCAGTGAAAAATGATGGTTAGTTCACTCGTGATAAAATCGTCGTATGTTACTGAAGGATGATTTTTATGTCAGTTTGAAGATAAATTCAGTTGTAACCACGGCTTCTGGTGCAATGAAGAATCCAAGAGATGAATCCTCAACAAAACCTCGAATATGAGGAAACAATCTAGTAACAATCGAATTAACGCAGCATTAAATTCAAACATTAGGATTGATTTTGTCTGCTTCACTGTGTAGATTCTTTGATCCGGAATTGATTATTAAACGGTTGTCTTGGGCCGCTGGTATAAACTTACAAACTCTTTTCAAGACAAGATACAAAAACAACAAGACGAAAATAAAAAAAAAAGCTTTCGTTCGGATCCAAATAGAGAGCTCTGGACGCAGCCGATATAAAATCATGGATTGTTATTGACTTTTTTTAGTCATATAATATTCTTTCAAATGATGTGAGCTTTATAAGAGAACATCGGGTGCCACCTTCAACAAATGTAATGTTACGATTAATTTCAAATAAGATCATTCAAAAACAACTATGAGTACTTTAAAATGTTTGTATGATGGTAAAATGCTTATTTCTTGGTTGTATAAAAAACTTGACATGATATATTTTGATATGTTGCGAATCACATTTGCATTTAAAGGAAGAATATAGCAAATAAGAAATAAAAGACATCGATCCATTGGAGGTCTTATATAACAACAGTATAATTTCTATTTTGTTATTTCAACTGAAAGGTTCGTAAGGTGCGAGGGCATTTGATGCAATAAATCCACAAAAGCTGAGGAGATAAAGCCCGAAACGTTTCGATTTTTTTCGCATTTTTGGGTGCTTATAATTTTTCTATTTTTTTTTTCTCTTATGTTCTATGACTTCTAGCCAAGAGGCTTGGTAGAAAAATAGAATTAATTTGTGTATAGTCAGTTCGCAAACTTGTTCTGACGAGAGCCTTGTTTAAGGTTACAGTGTACCTTCGGGGGTGTCTCCAGTATAACAGCTCTAGCGTCTTAAGATTACACTTAATATACCTAAACCCCGATATCAAATTAAAGCTTATAGAGCTGGCTATCTAAATATGGAAACCATTTGGTAATAAAATGAATTGTTGAATTTTTTACGACGTCTAAATTCGAACGTCCGAATCAGCTTTAAAACGCTATAACTCAAAGCGATTATTACATTTTGCTAATTTGATTTGTTCTCGGGTTTCCGGACACGAAGCGCTAAAAAAACGTGTCGGCGATTTTCCATATTCAATTGCAGTGAAAAGTTACAGAATATTTTCGAAAAGAGGAGAAAAAAAATTGGAATGATGGCACGGAAATGCCTCTTGACGAAAAAGTTTTCGGAATTAAGAAATTCGCCGACACATTTTTGTTAATTATATGTTAGCCTAGCTTCTGTCCAAATTTAAGGAAAATCGAACAAATTCCCTTTGAGTTTAGCTCTTTAAAGTGTCCCCAACAAGCGAAAAATAAACTTTGAGAAAACGGCGCTTAAAAAAACATATCGCTTAATAAACAAACTCCGCCCACAAAAGTTATACCGTCATTTCTCCGTCAATTTTTACTATTTTTCGATACTTTTTTTTTGGATGAAAGTTCATTCTGTAAACTTTATTTTAACGCCAAAAAAAAATTTTCAATAAATTTTCGATCTGAAGGTACACTGTAACCTTAAGCAAGCAAAAAATTTGGTAACAAGGAAATTGTTAATTAGTTTTTTAGTTTTTAACATAGCCAGCAAAATTTGCGGTGTGGGTATGCGATTTTCCTCTTTTTATTCTTTAATGAGATACTAATCTTTAATCTAACGAGCATTATTTTTCTTCCATTGCTTAGCTTTTTGTCTTCAATCACGGCAGACAACTGAGGAGCGGAAATACTTCAAATGACCGTCAATGGTAAGCTATGATTTACATGTGCAAACTTTAATGTGTTCAACTAACATCTCGTTCGCTCTATAGCCGAGTATTCGATTGTTGTTTGCAAAACTAAGACCATTCACCATGCAGTGGAGATATTAAAAGACATAAAACGTAGAAAGCGTTTAAGACGATTGAACAGAAATCGTATATTGTGCTGCAAATTATTAATAGAAAACAGCAGCAGGTTATTTGAGCATCAAGTCAGGCTTGTTCTCCATTTAAAAGTAAAAGTATCTCGGAGTGCAAATTGTCTCTTAAAGTTTAATAATGTTATAGTTTCTGACACTTAAAGCTCCATTAGTGCAGAATTTAATGTGCTTTATTCTTCAAAGAAAAATCAGTGACGAAGAGAGTTGTAAACACTACTGAAATTGAGCTAAGTATCGACCTTAAGAAGGTGGTACAGGAAGCGTTTGAATGTCAAATTACAAGAAACAATTTTCCAATGCAATCAGTGTCAAAAACATTTATTTTATTTCACTCATTGGCTCACTAAGAGTGCAAGCCTTCATGGGGCTGGGCTATCAACTGTATAGCTTTCTGTATGAATTAGCCGTTGCATTATACAGCAAGAAACTTTGAACGGAGAAACGTTTTACTTACATAACAACACAGAACGAGCTATAAATTCAGTTGAAATACAATGTCCGCAGTATGTTCAAATTTAATACCAAGACAAGCAATGTTTGCGAAACGATTTCTATAAAAAAAATTTAGTGGTATATTAATCAGCAGTATAAGACGTTCATCTTTGAACTGAGAGTGACTTTGAAAGTGGGATTCCATCCGTATTTTTTAAAAAGGGAACACCGCAAATTTATATTGAAATTCTTCTTCAGATAATCTTTATTAGCTATAGGAAAGCTCGTCTTATCCACACTCTGTTCACTGAGGAGCTTGTTCTGACGAAACAGAACAGAGAAGCCTTCGTTAACTAATTGCTTCGGTTGTGAGGAATAAATAGCTGACAACGAGAGCATATAGATTTGGTTTTCTTTTTTGTCATGTGAGCGAGTATATGTCACACTGAATACTTGGTCGATTTTCTATAAATCATTGAGTCATGCAGGCTTTCAAGAAACGTGTGTGGATATTGAGAATGAAAGCTTTGGAAACATAACCGTTAGCGTTGTTTGCTCAAACCCTTAAACATAACTTTCCAATCAAGGAAGAAAATGTGGCCACGAAAAGAAAATATTACTTTAGGAAATTTCAATCCACAAACAGCATTTACTCATTTTGCTCCATCAACTGCTTCTTAATAGACGTTTAGAAATCCTGTTGAACTAATCAACAAATTGAAGAATATTTTGCCTTGTTTCGTTCTTTTCACTTCGCAAGAAGAACTCGTAGGGGTATATATTGATCCTCATGTTTATAAGCTTTGCTTTGATTTTTGTTGGCACTCTAAACTGAACAGCTTTTAATTTTGACATTATTAAAATTTCCCATTTCCTTAGAAATGTTATTCGATTTTAGCGACATTTGTTATATTTTGATCAATAACCCAACTACATGTATGCACCTGAGTTAAACGGTTTTTTTTTCGTGTTACGCGACACGTGATCAACACGTGATCAGCATCTGAACCTGCTTTTAAAGCATGAAAATAGATAAACACCACAGAACATGTTTTTTTCATGTCGTTCGGAACTATTTATAATGTTCGGCGTATTTCTACATGATTTTTACATAGGTTGGGAACTTGTTTTAACGTGAATGCTAATTAATGGGTTTCGTTCACAAGAGAGATAAATAGACGTCTGAAACTTCTAAAGTTATCATTTTGCTTCTACACTCACAGGAGTAAGGTAAGACAACTTTATAGATTAACGCTTCTACACTCACAGGAGTAAGGTAACACAACTTTATAGATTAGCGCTTCTACAGCCACAGGAGTAAGGTAAGACAACTTTATAGATTAACACTTCTACAGTCACAGAAGTAAGGTAACACAATTTTATAGATTAACGCTTCTACAGTCACAGGAGTAAGGTAACACAACTTTATAGATTAACGCTTCTACAGTCACAGGAATAAGGTAAGACAACTTTATAGATTAACGCTTCTGCACTCACAGGAGTAAGGTAAGACAAATTTATAGATTAACGCTTCTATAGTCACAGGAGTAAGGTAACACAACTTTATAGATTAACGCTTCTACAGTGACAGGAGTAAGGTAACACAGCTTTATAGATTAACGCTTCTACAGTCACAGGAGTAGGGTAAGACAACTTTATAGATTAACGCTTCTACAGACACAGGAGTAAGGTAAGACAACTTTATAGATTAACGCTTCTACAGTCACAGGAGTGAGGTAAGACAACTTTATAGATTAACGCTTCTACAGTCACAGGAGTAAGGTAACACAACTTTATAGATTAACGCTTCTACAGTCACAGGAGTAAGGTAACACAACTTTATAGATTAACGCTTCTACAGTCACAGGAGTAAGGTAACACAACTTTATAGATTAACGCTTCTACACTCACAGGAGTGAGGTAAGACAACTTTATAGATTAACGCTTCTACAGTCACAGGAGTAAGGTAACACAACTTTATAGATTAACACTTCTACAGTCACAGGAGTAAGGTAACACAACTTTATAGATTAACGCTTCTACAGTCACAGAAGTAAGGTAACACAACTTTATTGATTTACGCTTCTACACTTACAGGAGTAAGGTAACAACTTTATAGCGGAGCACTTGCCAGGCCGAAGGCCTGGCTGCGCAGCTCCATACTCATAGAACCTACGCCGTGATTTTTCATGGTCATGGCTAGCGGAATGTTTCGCGGGCGCGCGTCCGCACGCCGGCCGCCCGCCGTGTTGGAACAACATCCGGGATCTTGAAAGCAAGGCTTTTTTTTTTCGCGCGGCCACACAGCCGTGAGCTCGGTAAACACTTTAGTTGTTTTCTTGTGCCTAGCGGAGAATTAAACTCGTTATTTTCCTGCATTTTTTCGCGGTTTGCTACTCAAGACAGGGATACTAATTAAGGTATACTCAGAAGCCGCTTTAGTGGAAAAAGACGAGCTTTCAGGGATAAAATCTTGCTTCGAGGAACTTCATGTATTACATTTTTATCAATGCGGGAGATGATTTCAGAACCAGAAGCGGAGATTTGAATTTCCAAGCAAGCGAGGAACTTAAAGGTAAAACAGATTACAGTTTTCGATGAGAATTTATGTTGATATCAATCTGTGAGTGACTTGTTATTAGTGTTATTGTTAGTTTTGGCGAATTGATTTTAAAACGTGCCTATCTCTTGAATTTCATCGAAGAAAGCTTGAACTCGATGAGCTATAATTACATGGTACGCGTTTTGCTTTTAAACGTAAACTAATGGAGATTTGAATAATTTTTTTCGAAAGAAGATTGTGTTGTCCATTTTTATGTGTTTGTTCATTCATTAGATAGATTGAAAAGCGATTTTATGTAAACAAAACAAGACTTGATTTTATAGTACAGTTCTATCTTCACTCGCATCGCCTTATGCAAATATGTTTGTGTATTTTTGCAATTTTTGATTTTCAGATCAGTTTCTCGGGCAATTTTTGACAAACATAAACTGTATTTTATTCGGAAACTAGTGGTACTATTTATTCTAGACAGAGAAAAGTTGTTTTTGTGAACTTTTATACGGTCTATAAAAATGTACTGTGCAGACGGTCGCGTAATACTGTTTTTGAGAATTGCTAAAATTGAAAATAGCCCCTTCGTCAATCTTAATTCTTGTGCTTCCAACCTTTCACCTTAGTTAAGTTTCACCTTAGTTAAGTTTCACCTTAGTTAAGCTTGTTCAAAGTGCGACGCTGTTAGGCTTGGGCTATCTATATATATTAGATTAACGCTTCTACACTCACAGGAGTAAGGTAAGACAACTTTATAGATTAACGCTTCTACAGTCACAGGAATAAGGTAACACAACTTTATAGATTAACGCTTCTACAGTCACAGGAGTAAGGTAACACAACTTTATAGATTAACGCTTCTACAGTCACAGGAGTAAGGTAACACAACTTTATAAATTAACGCTTCTACAGTCACAGGAGTGAGGTAACACAACTTTATAGATTAACGCTGCTACAGTCAAAGGAGTAAGGTAAGACAAGTTTATAGATTAACGCTTCTACAAAATTACCAGTGTGACAGAATACAATATGTCACCACAATGTCTTCAAATAACAGTTAAAAAATTAATAGATGATTTTCAACAAATGTTCGTATATAATATTCCAAAATTGTTACTGTTAGAACCTAAACAGTTTGTGACTGCAATTTTCAAATTCATACTTATTGTTTGTAGTTTATAGTTTCTGTTAACAGGCATAAAATATTTCAAAAGCAAAATATTGATCTTACAATATATTTTTTTTAATTGTTGACAAAATGATCGTTTTATACTTTATCAAAGAGCTTTGCAGCATGTTGATATGTGGAAATCTTTCAATTACTCTGGGAAATTATGGCATAAGTGGGGGAGGGGAAAAGACAGTCAATATGCCTGTGATGGGGGGGGAGGCAATTAGAAAAAAACATTTCCAATAAGGGTTCTTCACAAAGAACTTACAAAATCTCGGTTTAAAAGTTCTTTTCCATAAAAGGAAAGGAGCCCACAGGAGCACATGCCAAATAATTAGCTTTAAACGGTACCAAATGCAAATCATGTCCACTGTATTAGGAGGTGGGGAGGAGCTACTAAAACATCCCCCTCCTTTGGACAAAGAACAACGTCAAGTTAAGCTTGCTGATTTTTTTATATTTCCATTTTTTATTTATATCTTTTTGGTGAGGTCAACGAAGAGGGGGGGGGGGGGGGGGAAATAAGGGAGCCTGTGAAAAATACAAAAAAGCGAAATGGTAGGAAAATTTTATTTAGCACCCATGTATTTCAAATCACACTAGCGCCCTGTCCCATAAAAATTGACATTGATTTCTTTTCATAACGCTTCAAATATCCCTTCCTGTAGCTGTTTTCTTCACCATTTCAAACAGACAAAATAGTTCAGTTCATAACCTTACTGCAAGCATACTTATCTCACCCTCTCCTTCGGCAGCATTTTTACCATTTAGGTATACTAGTTTCTTAATTTATATATGGACAGAAAACGAAGAATGTTTTTTATTTAGTTTTCTATTGTTCGCAAGGTTTCATGAGATGCCTGCATTTCCTCTTCTCATTCCTTCACGGAGAATCTTCAAAGATTCACCGTTGAGTTATCCGTCCTATTATAATGAGACAAACTATTCGTCTGGCAGATAATTCGTCCAGAAAATGGACGAATTATCAATGATGGAATGGACGGTTAAAAATGGTATCGACCGTTTATAAAAGGGAAGTAAGATGCCCAAATTTTTCTCGGTTACGCAATCAATCCTGCCAGGTCTTACAATCAAAAAAGTGATAATTTATCCCTCGTTACCTACACGGATAAATCAGAAATTACTTTAACCGGAATGACGCAAGCCATTTTATACCATTCGAAAAGTTTCAGAAACTATTTATCGTTTTCACCTGACCACATCACAATTCTAAACTCTAAACAGTTAATTCTACACGACTCCTTTTAACAGGTCTTAACATCAGCAATAGTAATCCGGCGTTGTGCCAAATTTCATATCAATAATTTTAAAGCAATGTGGTATACTTTTTCATTGTTTCACACATGAAGACGCTCAGCTGCACCAACAAAACGTTTTTTAAAACAAGTATATTTCACTTACTTTGCAGACTTTTCTAAAACGAAGATGCAAATTAGAGGTCTTTTAAATCTTTTTACTCAGCAGAAACAACTATAAAAAAATAGCTGTATTTTAAGAATTTCTTAAAATACAGCTAATTCGGTCGCCGTGTCCGGCTGTACACCAAAATGGCGGACGCATATAAAAACGTCTCTTACGTTCTAATTCGCTGCGCTCAAACGAACGTAAATCATTTTACCCTTCAATTCCCGTAATATCAATCACCAGACACAAAGTATGGTAGGATACGCAAGCGAATCCAGCACAGTTTTATTACATCACATACATGAAGTTACAGAAGGGAATGCATCTAAATAGGCTAATTACTATATCTTACAATTCTTCGTATACCTTAACTAATCCAACGGAAAAAGTAAATATATGTGTCCCGCAATATTACAATGCCGAATACTTAGTTACTTGTAACCTACTCTTAAGGCTTCCTTCGACATCCATGTCCCCAGCGGAATCATACTTCCATCTCGGCCATGTATTATGAGTAGCCTTTCTGGGATCGAATTGCTACATCTCAACTCCACACATCATACGCTCCAATAGATTGATTTTGCTGCATTTCGGCCGGACGCCAACGGCATTTACGAACATATTACAATAATATGAGTACAACAATACAATTTAACGGTACGTGTAGTCAAAATCCATAAAATGAATATAATACAATGCTAATGGCGAACCAGAGCTGAGCAACCACTCACATACAAAGAAACTGCGGTTAAACGGAGACCAGAAAAAACCTGTCACCCAAAAAACCCCTTTTTGGGGAAAATATGCGGCAGGAAATCTGGGTAGGATCCATGGCTCAAACTCTGTAGCCCATCCTACGGGGCCCTATATAAGTATTACACAATAAGTACAAAATGCGCCTAAGTTCTTACACAGTAAGAAAAATAAATAAATAAATACTGAAGCTGAATGTTGCAGGCCTAGAATGACTAACCACGTACGATACTTCGCTTATAACGAAGTTATGCTACCCACAATGCACTACAACAATAATGCCCGGCCCCTGCTGTTCCCGTGCCGTAGAAATATCAAATTCTGTCTAACTCGTTGACTTCGTTGCTCAAACGCCAGAAATTACATAATACACACCGCGGATGTAACACCACCAGATCCTTGGCTATGAAGGCCATAATCGTTGCGGGTTATAACCTAGGTGACTTAAGGCATCTCTGAGAACTTCCCTACATCTAGTGTAACAAAACTTACCACTTCTAGGGTATAACTAGAGTTACTACGGTGAAACACGAGAGGTCTAAATAACGGGAGAGTACTACTATCGCCAATACCGGCTACATTCAAATACCTTCTTAAACACTCACAGGGCAGCATTTAGAACCAGATGCATTAACAAAGACGTAGTTTCCTTCCCCTATATATATCCGTCTTATTTTACACAAGCTCATAAATGTTTTAATAACACGCACATAAGATGTGGCTGTACTATCTGCTCTGGACTTCAACATCGCCTCCAACACCTGATTAACACTCAGTGAAGCAAAATTGCGAAAACACTTCCATCCTTTGCTTGAAGAAAACGTCTGAAAAAGCAAGAGCATAACATACGAACGAAAACGAACAAACGAACTAGAAACAACACCCGAACACCCCGACCCGTAATCATGAGCGCACAAAACTGCCAACAAGTTAAGTGCCGCCTCCTCCGAACAAGTCACTGCTACATAAATCGATAAGGCATTGTTTCAAGCCAGTGCCACATAAAGCAATGAATCCCTATTCGGCCAGTGCCACACAAATCAATGGATCCCCATTCGGCCAGTGCCACACAAATCAATGGATCCCCATTCGGCCAGTGCCACACAAATCAATGGATCATAGTCTAGGTCCCTGCCGCATATATTGAGAAATCATTATCTAGGCCCGTGCCCGTGCAATATATAAATTTCACTAATAAATTACGCAGTAAACTCCAATCCATACTCGGCCAGTGTCACACAAATCAATAGATCGTAGTCTGGGCCCGTGCCGCATATATTGAGAAATCATTATCTAGGCCCGTGCCCCGTGCCATATATAAATTTCGCTCATAATAAATTACGCGGTAAACTCCAATCCATATTCGGCCAGTGCCGCACAAATCAATAGATCGTAGTCTGGGCCCCGTGCCGCATGTATTGAGAAATCATTATCTAGGCCCGTGCCCGTACAACATATAAATTCTACTAATAAATTACGCAGTAAATTCCATTCTTAGGGCGACAATATCTCCTGTGAATTGATCTGACCCTAAAAGCGAATGAGAGTTTCTCCCGCGCGTTAAAACCTCCTTCCCGATATGAATACCGTGGGTCACGAGATAACTATTATATTTATATGCATAATTAATGAGCAGTAATGAGCCGAAGACCAACGAGTACAACAAGTGTGCCAACAGCATACTGACATTCCATATAATGTAATACCCGCAGAATAATACCAACAGGGGGAAACACCCGACAATTCTCACCGCGGAGATGCTAAACGAAAAGATCGACATCCGCAGTGTATGGGTTTCATCACCGTGAATAGAACTTAGGGAGTTTGTGATTGTAATAGTTGGTAAGACAATTGACACTATAGGGCCCCCACCGATGCTCAAGAGGTAGAAAAAACGCATGTAATTTGCCAATCATCTATATCAATTAGCCGACTAATATAACCCAACTTGCTGATTAACAGTAGGAGGGAACCATAGGACCTCCAAATAGATATACAATCGAATGCAAATGTTAAAAATACTCCGGTCCATCTTGCGAAAAACCAATTTCGTGCTACCCCCTTCAACGATTTTAGCAGCCGCTTGGCTATCAGTAAACCACTAAAATGCGATCCTTGGAGCACTCAAGGCAAAAGATTGCAATGAAAATTCAATAACGGACAACTCCCTCCACGTGGCACTTGAAAACGCTCGTCCTGCGTCCACGTTTTGTGACACACAAATTCATTGTTTGGGTCAACAAATGCACCACCCTCAGTAGCACTGGCATCTGAATATACAAAATAAATATTATCTTTACTTACAAAGCAATATCTGCTATTGATATTAACCAGCTTCTCCTTCAAAAATATAATTCCTCTTTGCAGTAAGCATCAAGGCAGAAATTTGGAATCCCACTTATCTCGACACAAAATAGACATGATGCAATGACTGGTCATTATCCTACCAAAGTTGCCCACTGCTGATGCAGTAGAAATAATTTGATCGATGAAGGAAGCTTAGTCTATAGCGGAAAACTTTAAATCAGTGAGAATTACACGTTCTATTATTGAGAATTACTAATTATTAATTAATCAGTGAGAATTACACGGTCGTTATTGACTATGGTATCAATAATCTTTGTAATTCTTCTACCTACAATTTTAAAGTACCCAATACGGAATTCAAGGTTATGCCTAACCAGTCCAATATTTGAATGGGGTCCCATACCGGTTTCTCGTCATAAATTACAAAACCCGCATTACATAAATCCTGCTTTACAGCCAGGGCCTTAACGCGGCAACCTTCAGTATACTGGACTGTCGCCGACCGTTGTCCAAGAAAATGGCTATGTAGATCCCCTGTATACTCCAGTGTTTCTCTAAAGGTTTAAAACCTTTGTAAATATACGAGGAGCTGTTGAACGCCCAAACGGAAGAACAGTAAAATATAATATATATCATTATAGGACTCAGGATCTCGCCAGGAAAATCCCAGATAGGGTTGGTGTTCTTGTGAGATATCGATATGGCGATAGCCATTTTTTAAATCGAAAGAGAACATGCACGAACCTTGGTAAAATAAGCGATAGCGACTTCCCAATCTTCATATTTGACCCTGTGTTTACTTAACGTCCTATTAACGTGGCATAAATTCAGAATTAGCCTCTTCGCCCCATGGCTATATAGATACTGACAAGGGATAAACAACTAAAGGTTGCTGATCAACCTGCGAATTTGACCAGAATTAGCTAGCTCAATGACGGCTTGATTCACAAATTCAGCATGCAGTAGCGCGGAACTACGTTTTTTAGTTTTTCAGACAATGGGAATCTAGTAAACGGTAATTTATAGCCTTTGCCAATGGCTGTCAAAATAAAAATCGGAGCACCAATAGATCTCCAAAACCCTAGATTTTTCTTTAGACTACCCTTAACACCTCAAACCTGTCCGCTTCCGAATTCATATTTCTTCATCACATCCTCTACCTGTGCCAAGTCCTCTTCGCCGCTTTGATTGAAACTGAAGTGATTCGCTTTCAACCGGCTTGTTATATTAGCGTCCAGGGTATGTATTGCAGCTAAGGGACCGGTAACCTCCTTGCCAAGACACGAGTTTGCAGTCCTTAGCCCAAAGCCCAAGTCTTCCGCATTTGTAGCAACGGAAGTTGCCGCCAGTAGCGTCTCTACGGCCTACAAAATAAAGCGAAACATAAACCCGGGGGGGGGGGGGGGTGGGGTAAAGGGATGTGTAAACTGTGTGGAACCGCAAGCGTGAATGAAATTCATGAATAGGCCAAGGTCTATAAGTACTGGAAAGCTGACCAATAGGACGTGTGTAATACACAATAGAGGGTGCGGCAGGTGATAAAGCTTAACAAGTAGCATAAATTACTTGGAATACCAGCGGAAAATACATTTACGTTCTAATTCGCTGCGCTCAAACGAACGTAAATCATTTTACCCTTCAATTCCCGTAATATCAATCACCAGACACAAAGTATGGTAGGATACGCAAGCGAATCCAGCACATATGAATTCACAAAGTAAAATGAAAGGCGCTTTTTCTTACCACGAGAAAGCTGATTGTCAGCGCGCGTAGAAAAACTTGCTTTCTTTCCGCGGTCGCTCGCACGTTGATCTCTCTGTCGCCTTTTACGACTCGCCGCTTCTCTGGCCTTCTTAAGCCGCTATTCATCTTCTGAGCCGGATGCCAGTTCGTTTGACTCGTATTCCGCTACCACTTGCCAACCGTCCTTACTTTTAACTGCGACCTTTATCAGCTTCTGTCGTTTGTAGATACGCTGCCTGGCTTCTTAGGAAAGAGTCTTTATACAAGCCAAATTAGGCTCCCCGCGTTCGCTCTCGATTTGAATACTTTCAAGGATGGAGTCTAATTCAGTGTTCAGCTCGAACGCCCTTGTACTTCAACTGCACTATTTCTTTATCCATCCTACTCTTTTGAACGACCTGCTTCTCTTTATCTTCCAATTTCTGCTCGAGATAGCCCTTGAACGTGGAAAATACTTGATCAACATTTCGCGAGTTGCCTCCGCGTTCGTCGCTCGTTTGGCCTGTTTCTGCCGGAACGGAAGATCCTTCAGATCGCCTCTGATCGCTAGGCATTAGTCCGAAGATGGGGTAAAGGGATGTGTAAACTGTGTGGAACCGCAAGCGTGAATGAAATTCATGAATAGGCCAAGGTCTATAAGTACTGGAAAGCTGACCAATAGGACGTGTGTAATACACAATAGAGGGTGCGGCAGGTGATAAAGCTTAACAAGTAGCATAAATTACTTGGAATACCAGCGGAAAATACATTAATTTTCTAAATATTCTTTGCCCATAACTCGCTTAAGGTCGCGGGGGACAGGTTCCGCTCATCAGTATGCATTTATGAAAAGAGTATGCACGAAGTGCGACGGCTGATACCGAAAATGCGCGAAATATTCACGAACAGGCTCTGTAATGTTTCTGCATCAATAATTGCACGTGCAAAGCGCTGTCTGGTAAAATACACTATTTTTTAACGCATTGTTCTTTCCGCATGAAGTGTTGACAATAGCGCGTGGATTAAAATTAGCAAAATTACCATAAATTTATATTTTTTTGCATTCGTGTTTGCTCGGGAAGCCTTCGGAAGCGTAAAAACAAGCAATTTTGTGTCCAAGAATTCAGCGCGGATAGAGAATTTCATGAGTTGACACTGCAAGGAGGTAAACTATGTGTATTGTAGATTGTCATATCTGACTCGAAATTTTTAAATAGGCTTTCAAAGGGAAGATATGAGGCTTCAAATTCTAACATGGACAATTTTACTCCTTTAAAAGCTAAATTAAAGTTGAAATCAAAAAATCGGAGTCAGATATGACACAATAGACGTTTTGACGGATCAGTGAGTGGGGAAATCAACTTGCTTTGTGTTCTTCTCGAGGAGCAAACTTGGACACAAAACCACGTTTTAAGAAAAGATAACTTTAGTGGCTTACAGTATTGCCGCAAGCGCGATCCCCTCAGTAAAAAACAATCCTTACGCACTTCCATTATTCGCCAATATCTCTGTTAAATTTTAGCGAAATCGGCTTTCAAACCTTCACGATATAGCGTTTTTAAAAGTGACACCCCTGTCAAAATTTTGCCTTATGAATTTATTCATGGCCAAGTATCCCCCGCGACCTTAACTCGGGCTTCAAAATTTTTCCAGGTGATTTGGCTGCATCTCATTTGTAACTTTTCTTTTTCCATTAAAGTCAAATTAAATCATTTCATGTTTATGCATGTAATTTCCAATGACTGGCTTGTGTAAATGGTAGCATCGGCTCCTCATTTTCAGGTACATGTGTATCAATTCACTGTTAAGTTACTGTTATAATATTTCAGTACCGCAAGTATTTCATTATGTGTATGAGTCATGTGCTCAGAAGTCACAAATCTTTAAAGCCGTAAAAATCTTAAATTTATAGAAAAGAGGAATTTTAAATTTGCAATGTCCACCGGTGTAAATTATGTACAACATCTGCTACCGTTTTTCTCGTTTTTCAATTCGAGACGCAAAATTATGAACAATATATAGAGACCCCATTCCAAAATACACTAAATGACTACATCTTTAAATATATTTATTTTATTTTATCTGCAAAAATTTGAAAGGTTCTTTTGTTCTGGCGGATAACATACAATATCCTGGGATGCGTCAGCAAATTTAAATTCAAACTAAGACAAAATAAATATTTAGGTTGTTTTCAATATTGACAAATGGTCTTTAAATAAAGGAGATTTGCTTATTAAGAAGATGAATAGGCTGACACTTTGTTAAGAGGCCATTTACCTGGCACCGAAAAGGCGACGGTAGCGATAGTGTAATAAAACAAGAGGATCCAATGGCTGTAATATTCAGTTTGTTATATATTTTTCTAAAAACTTCAAATGACCAAATTTAAGGTTGTCTCAGTTGAGAATATGAATTACACGAAATTTAATCAATTTCTCGATCAATATGTTGTCTGTTCTTCGACGCCCCTATTCCAATTCAACTCCTCGACAGCTGTGCCACGTAACACAAATTGAACGAGCTTGATACAATCGTTAAGTAGTTAAGCATTATTGATGTGGGGGGACAATAACATATACAACGCACGAAAGACAATTTTAGCCGTCACAAATAGAAGCGTCTGAAAAAAAAAAAAAGAAATACGTTGAGGAAAACACTTCCCTTACATTCGCTAAACGGGAGTCATGAAATATAGTTTTGCTAAAAACAAATTCGCCTTGAATAATCGAGACCGCATCAAAAACAAACAGAAGGGTTATTTGCATATTTAAGCAGCTAACCAATAGCGTAAAATTGTAGACTGAATCCTTTTTCACTGAAAACAAACAACTTAAAACCCAGGTCATGTGACACTTAACTTTGGTGAATAGCCAGTGACATGTTGCTTTGTAATATAACAGGTGATTAAATTTAAACATTTCATTCAAACCTGCAAATAGGCCTTTTTCTTGACAGGTAAACAGCGGGCAAGGGAAAAATGAACCGATGTTAAGTTCAAAATGATGCGGGGTCGAATTGCGTCCACTAGAAGACGACGAGCATGTAGCGCACCTTCAGAACCGCAGAAACAGTCCAAGGATGTCGAGAAAAAAGCAAAAGAAAAGCGACAACATAAAAAGTCAGTTCAGTGGGCTTCGGAGATTTCGAATGAGTTTCCCATAGATCCTCTGAGAAAATGCAAATCCGAAGGCTTCTACGAGTTTGACCAGGCACTCAAAAAGTTAACGAAGGTTTCGAGCATATTGGACAAAACCGCGACACTTGACAAGGATTATGAAGACGATCTACAGAGTATTCAAGAAAAGCTAAAGACTGAACTCGATTTGAAAATTACCGAGTGACGCACTACTGACTACTTGAGGTTGCGTATACTTTAATGATGGAGAATGATGAAACCGTCGACGATACTGCGCGTTTACTTTAATGATGGAGAATGATAAAGCCGTCGACGTTACTGCCCGTTAGTTAGTTTCAGATTGAGTTTACTGGAGGCTGACTTTGGCTCAAGATTTTTCCCCAAAATATAGGAAATATAGGCTTAGCCGGGATCTAAGACGTAAATGTGACTTTAAACGCTTTCTGACGTCGCGTCAAGTGTTTATAACCATGAGCTTAAAAACAAGAAATGGACACTTCTCATAAAATATTCGGCACTATGTTAATTACGTCTAAAAAACTAAAAAGGTAAGCGTTGTTTCTTGTCGTTTGGAAATAGAAAACTGAGCTCGATCTCCCGCTGCGTTAAAATGGAGTAAAGAGGCAGGATTCCCTGGATTAGCGGTGGGATTTTAAATTGTTTTATTTCTTTCGGGGTACGCGAATCGTCTCTATTTATTTGCATGCATTCAATTGAATTATTATGACATGTTAATTTTAGATAAGGCAATCTTATTTTCTTCTTCCCTTAAAAGAAAGTGTCTGGGTATTAAATTATTAAAAAACAAAGCTACAAAAGCATAAACAGAAATAAAAATACGAATTCATGTAATTTCGCAATTCTAAAATTGCCTTCAGCTCAAGATGTTACTTTGGATACATCCTGTTTTATATGCCTTTCAAAGAAGCCGACAAATCCGTCACTATTAAAAAACAATTAAAACCACATATTTAATGACAACGCCAGTGGTTTGAAAGACTGTATCTTATTCTTTTTCAAGGTAAAGCTTCATTTTACTTCTAATTAAATAAAAGAAATCAATTTTAAAATTATTCAAATGATTACATGGTTGGTATTGATGCGGAAAATTCATTCGGATCAGCATTGGGTAAAAGCCTCATTATGAAATACATAGAGGTTATCAGAGAAAAGTTGTGTTGTACGGCTGGGTACTTTTACGAGTCAGGCTATATTTTTTAGCCTTTAGGTAATATGTGTTATATTTGCACGAATTTTGGTGCGTATTCGTACTTTAAAATACTAGGTCGAATAATAAGTCTACAGAATCAATGGAAAAATAACACTGCTTTACCCTTTGCCAAGATAAAGACGTCGTTGAATCGTTTTCGAACGGAATGCCGGGAAATGCAAATGAGTGGAGTGCAAGGAAACTATAGAAGGGAGATGAAGTTCTTAATAATTGTTTTGTTTAGCGCAATAAA